>OY769909.1:17813340-17823340 GCA_963669185.1 Dyspetes luteomarginatus | reverse complement strand
AATCCCTCTTTTTTCTGCCTTGTAAAATGTCTTTTGCTTTTCACATTAAAAAAAAAAAACCATCTTTTTTGACTGGAAAGATGGCAAAAGTTTATATATATATGTGTGTGTGTGTGTGTACGAAAAATGCATCTGGGCGCCATTTATTCGTAACCAATACCGAAATAACCGTAACTGAATGTTTATACCGCGAAGACCCGGGGAAAATTTATTATACGCTCATGGAGGCGCACAAGATGTACGCGCGCAGTACACTTTAGCCCACGAGCCTTTATAGGATCGCGTTCTCTTTCACGTCTTTTGCACTCGCTGTTCGCCAAAAAGAAGAAGAAAAAAAAAAACAAAAAACAAAAAAAGAAGAACAAAAAAAACCGTAAACCTCGCTCAGACCTACGAGAGCGGAGTCTCTGGTGCAAAATTGCGCTATAATATCTCGAATGAATCTTCCCGGACTGTCGATCATCTCGCGAACTCGTGATGACCTCTATCATCTCGCGACTTTCCCTCTCAAGGGGCCATTTAGCTCAAGGAACATTTTGCACATTGCAATGTATATACCTACACATGTAACTCTTTCGTAACTTTGAGGGAAAAAAAAAGAAAAAAAATCTTTACAAAAATTAAAAAAAAAACATGAGGTGGGAAAAAAATATATTTTTTTTTCGATATTAAAAATAAAGGGGTGGAAATTTGAAATTTTTGCATGTATTGAAATCTTGTGTGTACAAAAAATATAATACATACGTCATATGGAATATATATTTGTGCAGCGTATTCACATATTCACACTCCATATACATATATATATATATATATATATATATGTGTGTATATGGAGTGTGAATTATAGTGATCGCAGTTCGCTTATTCAGGATGTAGTAACACGGTCAGATAACTCGATAACGTTTTGCGATATGCTAGTAAATATATATATATATATATATATATATATATATATATATATATATATATATGTATGTATGCGTGTGCACTCGTACGTTTACGAAGATTCTCCGATAAGACTCGCGATTTATCGAATCCCCGTTTCAACCTAGCACAATGCATGTACGATATATCGCTATATATATATATATATATATATATATATGTGACTATATGTACATCGTAAGGGAAACACGAATACCGAAATAGTCCTGTAAGAAGCTGATGGACGCGATGCAGCAGAGAAACCGAAATATTTGTGTGAGTTAAACGTTATATATATATATATATATATATATATATATATATATATATATATATATATATATATGCATATATATATGACGACTGTCTGCACGACGATTCTCATCGAAAAATCACATCAAAATCAAATTATTTAAATATATATTTATCTATTTCAAGAAATGTGCAATAAAAAAAAACTATTTTTACTTAAAAATTTGTATGATAAAAATATTAATAAAATGGCCGTTAATAAAAAAAAAAGAAAAAAAAGTTACACATTTATTTTTAACGGATTTTGATGATATATAACGTAGGGCGCCTTCTAAACAAGAAAATCTCTGAGGAGATTCATCAGACCCCGGGGGGACGTCTGATTTTTCACATCGTTAAGGTACTTTTTTTTTTTTTCCTTTCTTAAATTCTCTAGTTGGTCAATTCCGTTCACTCGATCGCTGGCCGTGACGACAGGAACATCGCAATAAGATTACTTTATATATATATATATATATATATATATATATATGCTCCAGGCAAGGTCGAGTCACTTTTTTTTCGATGACGCAAAGTTTTACCGATGATGTGAGATTTAAAAAAAAAAATACTATAGTTGACCTAATAAATCCTAATAAATAAATAACTAATAGATACTGCAAAATGATCATAAAAATTTATACGGGGCAATTCTATACTTTGGAGAAAAAAAAATGCAGCTTGACCTTGGAAATATTTTTTGTTAGCTCATAAGGCAAATAGTTTTTTTTTTTTTTTTTAAATCTCATTGCGTAATATTTTTTTCCCCGTAGAAAGGGTCCAATGGCACGAGCATTTTTGACTCTCTCTTTTTCTATTTATATGGCACGAATCTTGCATCGCCCGGGGGAAGGTCAGACGCAGGTTTAATCTTCATCCGTAAATGGAATAATCATATCCACTGACGCATACTATTATTATGCAAACGCATATATATATATATATATATATATATATATATATATATATATATTTGTAATAATAATAATAAAAATAATAATAAACATGATAAAAATAATAATAAAAAAAAAAAAAAAACAAACATGATAAAAAATAATAATAAAAATAATACTGTACGGCGCAAATAGCATAAATAAGAATGGTTAGAATGCCAACAAGTATTTATCAGAGATTTCGATGCTCGTCGAGCAACGGCGCATATCAAACACACGACTGATGTTCAACTACATATAATTTTGCTGCGCCATTCACATCGATCCTCGAGATGAAAAAAATATAGCATGTAAAATAAAAACTGACGTCCACAACATGAAATAAAATGTTATGATACCTAAATCGATAATTGGATGTATAGCGAAAAATTTCAATAATAACGAGTAGAGGCTCTCAATTTTTTAGCGAAGAAGCAAAATGGAAACAAAGTTCTGCTGGAAAGATATTTTTTTTTTTTTTTTTTTTTACTGCGAAATAAAAAAAATAGTTACTCATTTTTGTCATTTTATTACCAATTAATTGCATTGAATATTTTTGGTAAATAAAAAAAAAAATCTCAAGTGTTTTGCATGTAAAATAAAAATCATTGAATATATATATATAGTGACAGTGAAAAAGAATTTTGTAAACAATCAATTAATGGGAAAAAAAAGTGATATATTCATTATAAACGAATAGACATGCATATATGTATATGTCCGATAAAGAAATTTAACAGAAAAAGTTCCTCTCTATATACTGTGATTTGACCGAAAAAAATATCTCCGCGATATTTCATCTGTATGGTATCGCAGAAGAAAAAAAAAGTCACTCATTTTTGTCATTTTATTACTAATTAATTTGTTGGAATATTTTTGGTAAATTAAAAAAAAAAATCTCAAGTGTTTTGCATGTAAAATAAAAATCATTGAATATATATATAGTGACAATGAAAAAGAATTTTGCAAAATCGTATTATATTTTTGATAATAATTATGTATTTTAGAAATAAACAATCAATTAATGGGAAAAAAGTGATATATTCATTATAAACGAATAGACATGCAAATATATATAAGTCCGATAAAGAAATTTAACAGAAAAAGTTCCTCTCTATATACTGTGATTTGCCCGAAAAAAAAAAATCTCCGCGATATCTTATCTGTATGGTATCGCAGAAGAATACTGAAATATTTTTCCAGTATTTGACGAAAAAATGAAAAAAAAAAAAAAAAAATGGTAGGAAAAAATTATGTCGAGGAATTCGCGGACAGATATATATATATATATATATATCCGCGAATTCCTCGACATAATTTTTTCCTTACATTTTTTTTTTTTTATAATATATCATTGATATGCGAGCCAACGTTTCGTTCACTTTTTCTTGGTCAAAAAACGTGCCTGATCTATTTCATATTTTACATTAAATCGGTCGGCCGCGCACGCCGGAAATTCCATGCCCGAATTCGTGCCGAATTCGATCTATATATATTTTAACCTTTGACATTCGTGTTTAAAAAAAAGTAAAAAAAAAAAAATGAAGTAACGATGAAACAAAAATGATAAAAGGTTGAAAAACGCAAAAAAATGAAAAAAAAAAAACTAAAATCTAAGAGAAAAGAGAAAGGAAAAACAGGCGAGAGTGTTCGAAGGCTAGGAATATACTCATTTTTTTAAAACCTCGTAAAAAAGCACTCCGCTATATTAAATTTCGAACCTTCATTTTCCACCAATTTCTCATTTTTTTGTCTTGCAATAAGTAATTTGGCTCTTTTATCTCCCATATTCTATTTTTCTTCATCTTGTATAAATGAAAAAACTGTCAGTCCTTAAACTCGCATAAATTCCAACTATCCAGTTGTACTCAAATTCTTAGTTATGGTAATAAAATAGGAGCAATATTAATTGAAATAAATTTTTATATTTTTTCAGTTTTAAGATTTCGTCCCATCATTGCCGCATATAAGAATTCGTTAATTTTTTTTTGCTCTTTTTCACCTATGACCTCATCGATCATAGAAAAATTGCGGGACGAGAGATTATTTTTTTTAATTCTAATTTTTTTTATTGACACGGGGAAAAAAATGGCAGCCTATCTTACGAGGCTCGGGACTGGGCAACGGTGCAATTACGAAAATCCCATAAAATTTCAACGTCATGACGCAAAGATATCGCAATGTTATGGTAATAAAATAACAGCAATATTAATTGAAATAAATTTTAATATTTCTTCAGTTTTAAGATTTTCTCCCATTATTTCTCTAATATAGAACCGCATGTAAGGATTCGTTTTTTTTTTTGCTCTTTTTCACCTATGACCTCATTGATCATAGAAAAATTGCGGGACGAGAGATTATTTTTTTTAATTCTAATTTTTTTTATTGACACGGGGAAAAAAATGGCAGCCTACCTTACGGGGCTCGGGACTGGGAAACGGTGCAATTACGAAAATCCCATAAAATTTCTACGTCATGACGCAAAGATATCGCAATGTTATGGTAATAAAATAGCAGCAATATTAATTGAAATAAATTTTAATATTTCTTCAGTTTTAAGATTTTCTCCCATTATTTCTCTAATATAGAACCGCATGTAAGGATTCGTTTTCTTTTTTTGCTCTTTTTCACCTATGACCTCATCGATCATAGGAAAATTGCGGGACGAGGAGGGAATTTTTTTTTAATTCTAATTTTTTTATTGACACGGGGAAAAAAATGACAGCCTACCTTACGAGGCTCGGGAGCATAGATACCGGGCAACGGTGCAAGAAGATGCAATCCCGCGGGATTAGGTATACCAGAGGCAGGATGTCCATGTGGCATCGGCAATGGGACGAGTTTTAAGCCCCATGGCAAATACCAAGGCGCTGTGTGATGCATCCTGACGTTTTCCTCCTCACCGAATTAAAAATCCCGTTTCAGAGTACGTTGAGAAACGATTGTTTACCGTCAAACTTGAATAATTATTTTGATTCAATTTATTTAAATTTTATTTTAAAGCGACAAAAGTTTGTTTATTTTAAAATTAACGTTCTGTCAGCGCACTTAATTTCACCTAAAACTTTTGATTTTAATCGAGTTTAGGGGATGAAAAAAAAAAGTGCATTGCGAAGCGATTGAAAACGTTATCGGGGCCTTCGAGTGTAATTATTTATTTTTCCTTAAATAAAATATATTTAATAATCCGTTTGATTTGTTTTATTTTATTTTTTTATCAGCACGCGTTTCTGGAGAATTTATCCCCGCTATCTATCTGATCACAGAAGTTTCTATACATTTACGTACTTTTTCTCTTTATCGTGATAAATTTTTTATTTTTTTTTTCCAATGCAAATAACGATATAATCGAAGGAAAATTAAGCAAAGATCGATGCAATCGTTCGTAACGATGAATCACCTTGGCATTTGAACCAACACCCGGAACTCCGCGGTGATTATTTATGGCCGCGCATATATCATTAAATCTTTCACAATTTTCACGCAATTTATCCACGCAGATTTAAACAGAAATAATTATTATTATTCTAATTGGAGTAATAATAATTAAACCGAAATATTTTCAATTTTTTTTTTTTTCAAATATTCGTCAATCAATTGACGATAAATTGATCGATGAAACTTGAAATTATTATTTTACTCATTGAAGATTTTTTTTTTTTTTTTCTTTCAATGATGAATTAATCTCGAGAGTTTTACGATTTCTTTTTTATAAAGTCAATCGGTACGTCACGTTTTGAAGGATAGTGACGGCGAGATTCAATGGCCCTCATGCCTCGATATCAATCAACGACAACGATATCTCAATTATTTTTCATTTTCATTTTTCTTTTTTCGAAAATTGCAAAAAGAAAAAAAAAAGAAAAAAAAATCCGGCACTCGATGCACGTACGGATCTTTAAATCGGTGAAACTTGTCGCGTTATTGATGATTTTTTTTTGTAGAATTTTTGTTTATTGATCAAGTAATTTATTTATTTTAGTGTTTGAGATAACGTGATAAGAGCTGACAGAGAGAAAATGTTTAAATCGACAATTTAAAGTGCCCGACGTGCACGCTACGAGCGCGTCGCGACGACTGAGCTACGCGAGCGTTTCGTCCACGCGCGAGAGCACATGGCGAGGCGCGCGCGCGCGTTAGCGAGAAAGAGACAGCACGATAGAAGGAGCGAGGAAGAGAGAGAGAGAGAGAGCAGTAAACGGCGCGTGCTGCTCTCCCTCACTATCATGAACTGGCTTATTATAGATATTCGCAAAAGGAAAAAAAAAAAAAAAGTCGATATTATTAAATTTTTTGAATTTTGACGCGTGTAGTGGAAATTTTAAACATTTGACAAAATCGACTCATAGTAATGCAGCAATCCCGCCGGAAAGTAAAAACTTTTTACTATTTTTGAAAATTAACAATAAAGTATTTGGGACCAAAATGCAAAAATTAAAAAATTATTGGATTAATGATTGATGTATTTTCCACTCTAATCGAAAACCTTTTTTTTGCTCAATAAATTAAATAATTATCGTTTAAAAAAAATGAAAAATCCCAAAAATGTACAGCAATTCATGATTAGACTTAAAAAATTAGGACAACGTTAATGAAAAATTGTGCTATATTTCAAGGTTTGAACACAATACCATTTTAACCATTTTTGCAAACAGACGTATTTTTAGCCAAGAGGCAACAACTAAAATTATATATTTAATTTTTAAATATTTATATTTGTTTTTTTTTGCGCTGATCACAAACCCAACCCAACAAAATTGAAACTAGCTTATTATAGATATTCGGAAAAGGAAAAAAAAAAAGTCGATATTATTAAATTTTTTGAATTTTGACGCGTGTAGTGGAAATTTTAAACATTTGACAAAATCGACTCAGTAATGCAGCAATCCCGCCGGAAAGTAAAAACTTTTTACTATTTTTGAAAATTAACAATAAAGTATTTGGGACCAAAATGCAAAAATTAAAAAAAAAAAAAAATGATTGGATTAATGATTGATGTATTTTCCACTCTAATCAAAAACCTTTTTTTTTGCTCAATAAATTAAATAATTATCATTAAAAAAAAGTTAAAAAAAAAAATCCCAAAAATGTACAGCAATTCATGATTAGACTCAAAAAATTAGGACAACGTCAATGAAAAATTGTGCTATATTTCAAGGTTTGAACACAATACCATTTTAACCATTTTTGCAAACAGACGTATTTTTAGCCAAGAGGCAACAACTAAAATTATATATTTAATTTTTAAATATTTATATTTGTTTTTTTTTGCGCTGATCACAAACCCAACAGACGTTTTCGCAGTAAGTAAAGAATTGTCTTTTAATAAAAATGTCGCCAAAAAAATCTGACAAATCCTTGCGATAATTAGATTTGAAAAATTCGTAATTATTTTTTAAACAATCGCAATGCGCAATGAATCAAGCAGAATTTTAACGCTGGAACGATCGATAGATCGAAAAAAAAAAATTAAAAAAAAAAGAATATTAAAAATTTGGACATAACGCTCTTCAAACTCCTCTATATTGTAAACGTGGTCGAGACAACGGTGGAAAATAGAGTGGCGTGGATATTCATTCCGACTTTCGCAATTGTTTTCCATGTATCGCGACGTTGAAATAGCACAAGGGATGAGAAGTGATGCGAAGAGAGAGAAAGATAAACGGGAAACGAGAAGGGAAATGTGAAAGCTTCGAGAAACGTGACACGCCTGACAGAAATTGTTTACTCCCATATACATGGCTTTTCTACTCTTTGTATTTTCTATATACCTCAAGTTGAAGAGTTTAAGGGATTATGAAAACATAAAGTTGTACCAGTCAATAAATTAATCGACCAAACAATAATTAAAATATTGGTAAAAAAAAAAATCATTTCGATATTTACATAAAAACCATTAAGGAAATTATTCTTTTTTTTTGTCACCTAATTATACTTGAATATTAAATAAGATTTTATCGAATTATATAATTTTCTTCATACTATTCTAAGCTTGAAATAATTTTTGCCAACACAAAAAATCATCTACGAAAAATCCGAAAACACTTTTAGTTTTTAATTGCAAATTTTCGCGAATTTGAAAATACCTCAAATTCATGCTTACAGTAGTCTTAAATTTCGAGAATGTTTGGATGTAAAATTATTTCTAGTTTCCGGTTTGTAAAATAAATTTTTTAAATATATTTTAATTCGAAATTTAATTTCAATGCCGAATTAAAAATGATTAATTATACTTGAATATTAAATAAGATTTTATCGAATTATATAATTTTCTTCATACTATTCTAATCTTGAAATAATTTTTGCCAACACAAAAAATTATCTACGAATTATTGTAAAAGTTCATTGAAAAAATCCGAAAACACTTTTAGTTTTTAATTGCAAATTTTCGCAAATTTGAAAATACCTTAAATTCATGCTTACAGTAGTCTTAAATTTGGAGAATATTTCGATGTAAAATTATTTCTAGTTTCCGGTTTGTAAAATAAATTTTTTAAATATATTTTAATTCGAAATTTAATTTCAATGCCGAATTAAAAATGATTTTACTCGCTATAATCCTCGCCCTATTGCTTTTTAGTTTCCTGCATGAAAATTCTCAGATTTTTATAAAAATAGCGTAAAATAAAACGCGCTCTCAGACAAAAGAATGGACGATGAATATCCAGGAAAATGTGGACTCCGCGATTTTTTTTCCAACGATTTTTTTTTCTTTTTTTTTTCTTCAAGATGATTTCCTGACAGCAGCATCAGTTCTCTTTTACTCAACCTACGCTTTCCCACTTCCGTCTTGCTATGATATAATATCGTCCCGTGAGAGTAATGTCGAGAAAAAAAACGTTATAGAGAAAAATCTCCGAGTGAAATCTCGCGGTCCTCTCGATTCGCTAAATCTCTTTCTCTCTCTCTCTCTTTCTTTATCCGTTTCTATATGTATATATACATACCATCACCAATGGCCAATCTAAATTGCCACGGGGATCAAGAAGATTTGTTCTCCCTTTTATACTTTTCAGCGTTCATCGTTGGAGGATCGAAAATTTTCGCGTTTTTGCAATCGCAGACAGAAAGGAAAAATTCACTTTATCCCGAAAAAGCTGTAGATGGCGAGAGTAACAGAGAAATAATCTGCTTTGAATTATGCGGGAACGCAAATTCACATTCGGGTATATAAATTAATATTAATCGAGTGAAGAATAATCGCCTGGTGTGAATAAAAAAAATCCTCTAACAAAATTGATATTTGTCCATTATTTTGTGTCCTCTCGTTTGGAAAGTCCTTCGACGAGGATTCGATTTTATAAATTATTTTATAAATTGTCAATTGTAAATTGCGATAACGCGTTCATATCCCCAAATTTTGGGACACCTGCGGGACAATTCCGGCAAATTTAAAATAATGTGAGGGACACATAAGGTTACTTGAAACTTTGGTACAATCTGGGACACTTTTGGGACACGATAAAACTTGGCTCTCAAAATCATTAATTTCTTCGCAATATTCACTCTCTCAGGCTAGTCCCGAGAATATATACGGGGATGAAATATTTGGGACGCACGAGGACACTTTTGGGACACGACAAAACTTGGCTCTCAAAATCATCAATTTCTTCGCAATATTCACTCTCTCAGGCTAGTCCCGAGAATATATACGGGGATGAAATTACACGAGGTGAAAATCTCAGAAGATTGAACACGTGTCAGTCCCATAACTAAGAATTTCCTGGCGCCCCGAAGGCTTTTGCGGAATTCTTCAATCGCAAACCTGCGCATACGATCGCGGCTAGATTCATACACAAGTGATTTGTCCTATCGGACGGGGCAGTCTCGCTCTCGAGAAAGAGAATACC
>OY769909.1:17804227-17813140 GCA_963669185.1 Dyspetes luteomarginatus | reverse complement strand
TTAATGCCGGCTAATCACGCCCGATTAACTTGCACGCTTCGTCTGACTCTTCTATAATAGATTATATAGCTTTATAATTCTTGTGCAACTATATAGTTCCCTCTCTAAATCGCCCTCTAGCATTTATCTGCGTCCGCGAAACGAGTGTAATTATGCGCGCAAAGAATCAAGGACCTCGCGTCGTGGTAAAAAAAAAAAAAAAAAAAAACAAACGTAAAACGAGAACGATCAAACTTTTATGAGCTAATCGTATTTTATAATAATGATTAATTTTTTTTTAATTTTTATATTGCACTTTGAGTATTTTCTTTTTTTTTTGTTCGTAAAAATATTAAGTCAGAAAGAAAAATTAAATAATTAAAATCAAAGTTTTACCCATAACGATCATGGGAAAAGTTTTACTGAAAAAACTTTTTTTTTTTTAATTTATTTTCAGCCTAGTTGACAATAAGTCCATTTTCAACTCAAGAATTTCCATACTTGTCTTGCCAGGAAAATAAAAACATATAAAGTATTCGTGGACCATTCTATTGAGATCGAGGGGAAAAAAAAAAAAAAAAAAAAAAAGGTCACCTAATGTCAGGGGGTGAGAAGGTCATCAGCAATAAAGTGCACTTTTCTAAGGGAGTCAGGGCTGCGTTTGGCTGGCCGGTTAGTGTGCCGAGAACGTTCTCAGTACACAGAGCACAGTAGTAATTTTGTCCGTTACAACCCACAATCCCCTGGCGTGAAAGGAATACCGTAATTGAAATAAAATGAAAAATCAAAGAAAATATTGCGAAAGCGATAATGAATGAAAGCGAAAGAGCTAAGGGGCTTGGGGTTGAAATTGTCTATCATCTCATATATATATATATAAATATTGGAAAACTAATTATTATAGAACGCATATATATATACGCATATTTGGATTGTTGAACGCATACTTACGCATATATATATATATATATGCGTATGCAGAACCTCAATGATTTTTTAAGCTGTTCTATAATAATTAATTTTCCAATATTTTTCATAAACACTAAACGTTACATTGAGGGTAACAAGGTCACCAAAATTATTTTTGAACCATTACTTTTCAACGTATAAATATATAATAAATTAAAAAAATTTAAATAAATAATAAATAAATATTTAAATAAATTGAAAAAAAAAAAAAAATCGAAAACTCGTAATTTCTATACTTGGAACACGAAATACGTTTTTTTTTTCTCATTAATTTCGTATCAATCATAATTTCGATCATTAAAAATAGAGCATTATAATTATTGGTATGAAAATTTATTGTTTTTTAGCTGCACGTATAATGCATAAAGAACAAAAGAAGATGAACCCTCGCGATATTATTATTAAAAATTAAAATTTTGGGGATGAATAAATTCGTGCTATTTGTTATTTTGCAAAATTTTCAGCGTGGTCGAAATAAGTGTCGTGGACACGAGAGAACTTTCACACTATAGATATACCAAGAGGTGATATAGCCGAACGAGGAACAGCTGTCGTCATCCCATCACTGACCGGGTTCCTCGGCCGCCGCCGCCGTCGCCGCAGCGATATAGCGGAGTAGCCAAATACATGACATAGCGTGATAGCGAAAACCGCGACGTCGCTCCACGAGCTCCGTCTTTCGCCTCATCCCGACGTCTCGGCATTTGTACAGTGCACTACATTTTCCGGCAAAAGCAATAGCAGCGGTTATTTACCGTTGACGCGTTATTATTATTTCGGCTCTTGTGAAAACGCCGAGCCGAATATAATGGGCTCGAGCCGCAGCGAAATTCGTAATTGTGCGATAAAATAAACTTTTACCTCTCCAACGAATACAATATTTCGTCTTGTATATATTGAATTAATTCTATATAAATTTATGTATATGTGGATGGTAAATATTGCGTGTAAAAAAATATCTGGTGTATTAATCCTAAACGGGATAATTGCGCTCCTTAGGGACCCCAAGGCAACTTAAAAAAAAAAAAATTGTTGCTTAATTTAAAGCGTTTCTTTTCGTTAAAACAGATTTTTTTTAAAATTAATCCTGCGATAAAATAAACTTTTAGCTCGCCAACGAATACAATATTTCGTCTTATATAGTTTCAAGTTGAATTAAGCAACAATTTCTTTTTTTTTTTTTAAAGAAATTGTTGCTTAATTTAAAGCGTATCTTTTCGCTGAAACAGATTTTTTAAAAAATAATCCTGCGATAAAATAAACTTTTAGCTCGCCAACGAATATACTATTTCGTCTTATATATATTGAATTAATTCTATATAAATTTATGTATATGTGGATGGTAAATATTGCGTGTAAAAAAAATTTGGGATATTAATCCTCAACGGGATAATTGCGCTCCTTAGGGACCCCAAACCAATTAAAAAAAAAAATTGGTGCTTAATTTAAAGCGTTTCTTTTCGTTAAAACAGATTTTTTAAAAAATAACCCTGCGATAAAATAAACTTTTAGCTCTCCAACGAATACAATATTTCGGCTTATATACTCGATAGTCCATATATTGAATAAATTCTATATATCGACGTATATCGACGTTTACGAATAAGAAAAAAGAACGAGTAACTTTTATTGTCTTGCTATTCACGATTTATTTTCGGCTTTTTCTCACTTTATCCAATCAACAAACATTATTATGCGCTGAAAAATTGGCACGAAAAAAAAAAGGAGAAAGAAAGAAAAAAGTACTGAAATCCAGTTGGCAAAATTTATGCTCGAAATTTAAAAATGCAGAAATAAATTTGCATGTTTACTATCATTACGTTTTGGACTTTTGTTTAAACTTTCGTTCAGACTCTTGCTATAAACAAAGAGAGTTCAAGATCCTCTCGTAGATATTTATTCACGAGGATGACTTTTGCCGCATGCGGAGACTGAATTGTTTGCAAAAGTTTCGGTAATCCCCGAAGACAGAGATGAATGTAAACTGCATGAATGGCTAAGAATAATGTTATTCGGGGATAAAAATTCGTGAAATAAAAATAAACATTGAAAAAACCTCCTCCATTTCGGGTATTTTGAGGGGGATTTTTTTCTAGCACTGACAAAAATCACCGACTTTTTTTTTTTCACCTTCTTCGCATCACTCGAAAATGAAGAATTTTGGCGAATGACATACGGAGAGAAGTTTTCTATAATAGTCGCCAAAAAACGTATGAAAACCAACTCAATCTATTTGACCTCGTGAACTCTGTGAAATATCAATGAAACGCCAGATGGCCCAAGCGAGTGCTTATAAAATCTGCTGCTTTTTGAAAAATTCGTTTTTTTTTCCACGAGTTCGTCACAAAAGTTCGTCAGGATCATTATTTCATCGTCTGAACCAAGAAAAATAAATTTCTCTGATTCAAATAAAATCTTATTCGATTTTTCCTCGGATAATCCGAGTAGCTTTTTTTCCCTGATGGTCTAAGCGAGTGCTTATAAAATCTGCTGCTTTTTGAAAATCTTATTCGATTTTTCCTCGGATAATCCGAGTAGCCTTTTTCCCTGATGGTCTAAGCGAGTGTTTATAAAATCTGCTGCCTTTTGAAAAACTCGTTTTTTTTTCCACGAAAAATTTCGTCAGGAACATTATTTCATCGTCTGAATCAAGAAAAATAAATTTCTCTGATTCAAATAAAATCTTATTCGATTTTTCCTCGGATAATCCGAGTAGCTTTTTTTTCCGGACAAAAACGTAAAAAAAAATTCTCAATTTTTCTCAGTGGAAAATGCAAATTTCTCGCCCTTTGTTGCTCCTCGATATATATCGAAAAAAATTTTTTACACGTTCGAGGAGAACGTGCAGAAACGAATTACAAATGTATGGGTCAGATTCCTCTCTAGCTTCAGCTACCGTGTTGGCTAATATACATAGACAATGCAAACACATACACAAAAATACAGCCACAAATTTTCGAAGCCGCTGCAACGATGCACCCTCGCCGAGGAAAGCTAACCCGAGGAGAGTTACGATCATGGTGTGACTGCCAGACGTACAACGCAGACTGCTGCTGACGGTTGCTTACGAATACGAATTTGAGCATAAGATTCAACGTTGATCCATATATATATAAGTGTAATATATATATATATATATATGTATATATATATATATGCACGAAGCACCACGTGCATCCAACATGCTTCCGATCTTATATCCAATTTCGTGTCTCAATAATACATCTATAAAGACCGATTTCACGAGAACATGAAAGAAAAGAAAACTGTGCTTGTGAACAAAATTTGTGCTCAATTCAACGATTACAACTTCCGGAATATTTAAGTTAAATTTGACAACCAATTTTTTGGGTCAATTGTCGTTTCATTTAAATGTCCCGGTGCCAATTCAGTAATTTCAAACAAGAAACTTGGGACGTTTTGAAAACAAATTCAAAATGTCGGCGATTCAAATTCAAAATTCAAAATTTAAAATATTCCTAATCGGAGCAATCATTTTCTTTCGTAATTAAGAAATGAATCACGTATTTTGCGTCTCTGTAAATCATACCAATTATATTCTAGGGTCTCGGTGAAAGTGTCGTATCGATGGATGATAAAAAAATTAAATAAAAAGTGATTGTTTTTGTTGAGAAAAAAAAAAAAAGCACCATTTAAATTTTGCAACAATCACGAGGTAATTCAAAACAGAGAATAAAAATAGAATGTCAAACTGATCTGCACAGATCGTGGGTATCCAAAGAGCTGGGAAGGCCCGGTGACAATTCAGTAATTTCAAACAAGAAACTTGGGACGTTTTGAAAACAAATTCAAAATGTCGGCGAATCAAATTCAAAATTCAAAATTTAAAATATTCCTAATCGGAGCCATCATTTTCTTTCGTAATTAAGAAATGAATCACGTATTTTGCGTCTCTGTAAATCATACCAATTATATTCTAGGATCTCGGTGAAAGTGTCGTATCGATGGATGATAAAAAAATTAAATAAAAAGTGATTGTTTTTGTTGAGAAAAAAAAAAAGGCACCATTTAAATTTTGCAACAATCACGAGGTAATTCAAAACAGAGAATAAAAATAGAATGTCAAACTGATCTGCATAGATCGTGGATATCCAAAGAGCTGGGAAGGCCATTGAAAGAAAAGGATATACAGCAGTGACGGATCTACGGGATATCACGTGGCATTTCCGGCCGGCGCCAGCACGGATAGAGCAAGGAAGAGCTTCCGGAGTTTCCGAGCTCTCGAGCCACCGGTGAAATACGAGTTAGAGAGGTCTCCTCCGCAAACCGGCCCGGCAAATATGCACACAGACACTCAACAAGAGACACGCATACAAGCCTTTACGGGGCTTTAGGCCTGCGGTGTGTTTCAAGCCTCGGCAATTCGGTATCTTTTACCGCAATGCAGAACATTGAATTTCCAGGAGTCGGCAGAACGTCCTAAAATTACTCTCACCACCGTTGAGAGAAAAACGCAAACATTCATGCTAACATAAAAGGGTAGGAAGATCGACAGAGAACTCGGCAGGCATCATATAACGAGAGTTGGGATAGGTCGGTCAAAGGTCACACGCACTACTTTTTGTCGCATCTGCTGAACCATCTTTGTCTAGCCTCGAACCATATCCTCTCTCTCTCTCTCTCTCTCCCTTTCTCTTTTCTCTTCTTCTGGATGAACCGTCCATGCTAAGCTTCTTTATGTACCTCTCACCTCTTCCATACTGGGAGGCATAAACATGCCATATCTCAAATAATTCAGGCTACTGCAGTTCAGCATTTGGAAATATTTAGTGATATTAATAGCAGGTCTAAAGTGTGTGGTTGAAAAATTAAATTGAATTAGGAAGATCGACAGAGAACTCGGGAGGCATTATATAACGAGAGTTGGGATAGGTCGGTCAAAGGTCACACGCACTACTTTTTGTCGCATCTGCTGAACCATCTTTCTCTGGCCTCGAACCATATCCTCTCTCTCTCTCTCTCTCTCTCTCTCTCTCTCTCTTTTCTCTTCTTCTAGATGAACCGTCCATGCTAAGCTTCTTTATGTACCTGTCACCTCTTCCATACTGGGAGACATAAACATGCCATATCTCAAATAATTCAGGCTACTGCAGTTCAGCATTTGGAAATATTTAGTGATATTAATAGCAGGTCTAAAGTGTGTGGTTGAAAAATTAAATTGAATTAGGAAGATCGACAGAGAACTCGGGAGGCATTATATAACGAGAGTTGGGATAGGTCGGTCAAAGGTCACACGCACTACTTTTTGTCGCATCTGCTGAACCATCTTTCTCTGGCCTCGAACCATATCCTCTCTCTCTCTCTCTCTCTCTCTCTCTCTCTCTCTCTCTCTCTCTTTTCTCTTCTTCTAGATGAACCGTCCATGCTAAGCTTCTTTATGTACCTGTCACCTCTTCCATACTGGGAGACATAAACATGCCATATCTCAAATAATTCAGGCTACTGCAGTTCAGCATTTGGAAATATTTAGTGATATTAATATCAGATCTAAAGTGTGTGGTTGGAAATTAAATTGAATTAGGAAGATCGACAGAGAACTCGGGAGGCATTATATAACGAGAGTTGGGATAGGTCGGTCAAAGGTCACACGCACTACTTTTTGTCGCATCTGCTGACCCATCTTTCTCTGGCCTCGAACCATATCCTCTCTCTCTCTCTCTCTCTCTCTCTCTCTCTCTCTCTCTCTCTCTCTCTCTTTTCTCTTCTTCTGGATGAAGCTTCCATGCTAAGCTTCTTTATAGACCTGTCATCTCTTCCATACTGGGAGGCATAAACATGCCATATCTCAAATAATTCAGGCTACTGCAGTTCAGCATTTGGAAATATTTAGTGATATTAATAGCAGGTCTAAAGTGTGTGGTTGAAAAATTAAATTGAATTAGGAAGATCGACAGAGAACTCGGGAGGCATTATATAACGAGAGTTGGGATAGGTCGGTCAAAGGTCACACGCACTACTTTTTGTCGCATCTGCTGAACCATCTTTGTCTGGCCTCGAACAATATCCTCTCTCTCTCTCTCTCTCTCTCTCTCTCTCTTTTCTCTTCTTCTGGATGAAGCTTCCATGCTAAGCTTCTTTATGGACCTGTCACCTCTTCCATACTGGGAGGCATAAACATGCCATATCTCAAATAATTCAGGCTACTGCAGTTCAGCATTTGGAAATATTTAGTGATATTAATATCAGATCTAAAGTGTGTCGTTGGAAATTAAATTGAATTAGGAAGATCGACAGAGAACTCGGGAGGCATTATATAACGAGAGTTGGGATAGGTCGGTCAAAGGTCACACGCATACTTTTTGTCGCATCTGCTGAACCATCTTTGTCTAGCCTCGAACCATATCCTCTCTCTCTCTCTCTCTCTCTCTCTCTCTCTCTCTCTCTCTCTCTCTCTCTCTCTCTCTCTCTCTTTTCTCTTCTTCTAGATGAACCGTCCATGCTAAGCTTCTTTATGTACCTGTCACCTCTTCCATACTGGGAGACATAAACATGCCATATCTCAAATAATTCAAGCTACTGCAGTTCAGCATTTGGAAATATTTAGTGATATTAATAGCAGATCTGTGGTTGAAAAATTAACAAAGTGTGATAAATAATCCATTAGCTATACGTGCATCAGCATCCGTCACACTTTGGCTTGAATTATTTGAATTCTCCAGTACACTCACATGGGTTATTTCTATCTCTTTTCTCTCGAACTATATAATATACGTATATATATTTCGCTGTACGCTGCACGAGCGCACACGCACGCCACGAGCTCAATGAAGTATACTGGAGAATTGATAGCCTTGGGTCACTCGGGTTCACGTCAATGCAATCTTTCGACACTCTGCTGTGTCCACTATTCCATATAAACGATATACTCTGTTTCAGTGTTACTATCGTCATGCACTCTCTCTCTCTCTCTCTCTCTCTCTCTCTCATTCTATGATACGTGGAATTGTGGAAAAAAAAAATTTGCTACAGGAAACCTGGCGTTCTATTAAGCTTATCGACTCGGTTCGAAGGGTCATTCACCAGAAACTCACAGTTGCATGTTCGATTAGAGATTGGATACCTATATGCAATTACCGATCACGTGGTTCAGTTTTCAACGCAATAAATGAGGGGAACTTGACTATGGGCATGGCCCAAATACACATGACGTATATATATTTATATAGTGAGGCGTTGGGCAACTTTCATCATGAGCTGTCAGAATCGTGTCCATTCATGAGCTCGACCTAATTTAGTACAAACTTTTGCCACCAGAGCTCACAACATTATTCTTTGAGTTGCCACTTTGAGCATGAATGGCATAACATGAAAATACGGAAGGGTCGGGTCAATTGAATTCCGATTAAAGGGATCGGACTATTTTTAAACATTCATAAATTCAAAAGTATCAAAAGATTTTTTTCTCATTTTTTTTCATCACACATTATTCTATGATTTGAAGTTTATTTGATAAAAAAAATATAATGGCGCCTCAACTGTTTGGGCTGCGAATATAGGAGAATTTGTTTGTTAATTTCAAGATATTGCAAAAAAAAAATGAAAAAAATTCTTTACAAGCCCAGAGTGCTCAATTAAGCGTAGTCGCGAGATCTAAAATCTCACTTTCAAGTGTCACCGCCAATTACCGTGTCAAAATATTCAAACGTCTTCCGTATAAAGAATTTTTCATACAACGAGCACGCAAATGATTCTGAAACGCTACAGGTCAACGCGACAGCCTAACGTATCATCAAGCATAGCCAGAGCACAGACGATAAAATTGTACGTGGAAGTGGCCAGTAGGAGATTTTTAGAAGCGCACAAACACAGTTCGCAATTGGCAAGTAAGACAAATGCGGCGGGACGGAAATTGACCATGACAGAGATTCAAGGAGCAGAACGAAGGAGGTGTATAGACGGTCTGATTTGGCTACTGGAATGATAGCGAGCGAGCAAGCGAGCAAC
>OY769909.1:17691727-17799227 GCA_963669185.1 Dyspetes luteomarginatus | reverse complement strand
TATAAAGGGACGGTTAGTGGATCTCCGAAGTAGCTTGAGGGATTTCGAGTTATAAAATTGTTCTAAAGCCACGACGACGGTGCCAACGCCAGCTGGGAACGTTCAGAGTCTCGTTCCTGTCTCGTCCGCCGAAAGAGAGAGAGAGAGAGAGAGAGAGAGAGAGAGAGAGAGAGAGAGAGAGAGAGAGAGAGAGAAAAAAATGGACAAATCGGTAATGGGTCGTAATGGGTGGAGAGAGTCCTTTCGATTCTCATATACGCAAATACACATAACGGGAATGTAAGAGTATATATAGTCGAGACAAATGGGAGCTGAAAAAAAAACACACCTATATGTAGCGAGAAAAAAAAACTGAACGCGACGATTGCAACGAGTGCAACTCGTTGCGCGTCATCAAGCACTTTCACCCGGGCGAGCACGTGTACGACGTCACCACTCACACATATATATATATATATATATATATATATATATATATATAGCAAGGAATCGCAAGGCTGAACCGCGAGACAGAAAACACCAACGAATAGCGTTGTGTGTTATCTACAAACCGGACCGAAAATCGATCGACGGATATTGCATACGCAACATTGCGGTTCCGTCACAAGTTCCCAACGTAAATACACAAATACACACATCGAGAGTTACACGATTGACTTTATGCGGGATGTAATATATATATATATGAAAAAACCCGACAGGGCCGATTTATCGATCCGCAATAATAAAAAAAGCAAAAAAAAAGTCCTGTGCTCACTATTTTTATTCCGTTTTTTTTTCAGCAACGAAAGAAACAAAATTTTTACAAAATCCCAACTGGAAAATTTTAACTGACAAAAAATTTAATCATATACAGTAAAATGTAAAAAAAAGTATTATATATATGAAAAAACCCGACAGGGCCGATTTATCGATCCGCAATAAAAAAAAACAAAAAAAAAGTCCTGTGCTCACTATTGTCATTTGGTGAGCTAGAAATATGTGAAATTTTGTTAAATTTGAAGTAATTTTAATCAGCGATGTGTTGGTTAACCAAAACATCAAATTAGGGTTTGGTCAAATAGTGCTACTGCCCTTTATAATTATTATTATAAATGGTGGCGCTACGCGCGAGTCGTTTTTTTTTTTTATTAACGCTCTTCCCGCCTTTCGACACTTTTGATTGATCCTTATTTTGGCTTTAAACGAATATCGAAATTGCCAGATAATATCGCAATAAATTTTTTTAATAGGGGATAGACAGTTCATTTTTTTTTCTCCCTTTTTTTTTTTTATTGTGACATAAATCCGATGAGGACTAAAATTATATGATTATTATGCAATTCTCGTATGTATCTCGTGCGTCAACAATTCTGTCTCTCTGATTCTGTGGGTTATTGGCGTCGAGCGCTGGCCTCCCTGTGGATACGACGAATATAACCGGCGGGCACAAAGATATCGTCCATTTCACATATAAATTACGTAATGTCCGAGGCATAATATTTCTTTGATCGATGCTAATCGGTTATTTATTTATTTATTTTTATTTTTTTTTCGATCAGTGAAGATGAATTACGATGAGAGTTTAGAAGAAAAAAAAAGCGGAGAGAGAAAGTTGAATTATTCAATTTGTTGACAGATGAAAAAAAATTTATAATAGCTCCAAAAATTTACGCAATTATTTATTTTTTTTTACTAAAACTATGTATAAAAAATACATAATGGAAATTGGGAAAATTTTATAAACGCTAATGAAATTTTACGATATAACGGGAAGGGGGAAAAAATGAGATAGAAAAAAAAGATCGAGGGTAAAGGATAAAATGGAGAAAAAAAATATGCCTCGGTGGTCCAAACAAAGTTAACCAGAAGTGGAGTGAACCGTCCGCCGAAAATCGACATGTGCGTTCGAGGGAGACAAAAGATTGCAGATAAAAAATAAAAAAAATAGAACGTCAAATAACCAATGAAAAAGAATGAAAATATCGAGTACGCGTACGAGGAACGCGCAGCCGCTGCAAGTAGAGGATAGTAACGAACGAGTATTTTTTTTTTCTTTCTGTTTTTTTTTTTTTTTAATTCCTCGATGAGTACACTGCTCTTCCGGCCTATCGGTGTGCAAACATTGCAGTGAGCTTAAAAAATACATTCGGGGTTGAACGCATCAAACAGGAAGAAAAAAAAATTAAAAACGAGTGAAGAATAATTTTTTTTTTTTTACAGATCGTGAAAAGTTAAGAAAATAGTCGGATGGAAAATCGATAAAATGGATAAATAAACGACAAATGAGTTTTTTTTTCTTCTTCTTTTGAACGCGTCAAAGAAACATTCTATTGGCAACGAAAAAATGTGCACAATAAAGATTCATGAATTGCCGTTAATATTTTAATTCGATAAAACATGATTAATTAATTGACAATCGTTGAGAATTAATTAATCGTTAGATCGTCCGTTTAAAAATGGCGAATCGTAAATGATTAATTGGTTTATGCTCAGCTGCCGATTTATCACTTGTCAACTATGCCAGATATTTTATTCTTTTGTCAAATTGTCATTTGTCAAATTCGATAAAAAAAAAATTGTCGATTATCAAATTCGATAAAAAGAAAAATTGTCGATTATCAAATTCGATAAAAAGAAAAATTGTCAAATTCAATTTAAAAAAAATTGTCAAAATTCAACCTACTCGTGCGCCGTATCTAAAAATATTTTATAATGTAAATTGTCATTCTATCGTTCGCAAAGATTAACGATACCGCGTAACAAACATGAATCGATGCGACACTTCTGATCTTCGCAATCCTTTATAGCCTCTTTTAACAATCACCCTCGGTGTTACATGAGAGGGAATGCACGTAGGATCTATCAATCAATACTTGATTGACTTTGGCATCCGTTGCATAGCTCATTCTCCTGTCCTATGCGCTCGCGGGCACACTAAATGCGCGCTGGCTGCGTTTCACGGTTTTTTTTTCTTTTTTTTTTTTTTTTTTTTTTTTTGCACCAGTTTCACAAATGGATTCTGATGCCTATGCGGAACTTTGGGAGCATGTGAACATCGCCATGAACACTGACAGTATGCATTGTAGGCGTACAAGCCTACAAACCTTTTAGACGAAGTATATATGTATATATATATGTGCGTGTATATATGTATATATATGTGTATGTGTATATATACGCATAGCTATATATCCAGGGCATTCTATGCCAATGCAAAAAAAAAAAAAAACTCAAAAAACAAAGTAGAAAACTGGCTTTTTATAATTTGTGATTTAAAACAACTCGAGAAATTATTAAGTTTTTTTTTAATCTAATCCTTTCTTTCCCCTCCAGAGATAATATTTTTCTAACAATCATCACAAAATTCAAACCACAGAGGGAAATCTAATTTTATTTTTTTAATGAATAAAAAATGACTGGCCAAAAAATTGTCCACGTATGATCGATGAATATTGAGCACTGAAGCAAATAATAATAGCAATATTATTCGTTGTAACGAAATAAATGAATTAATTAATGAAATAATAATTAGATAAATTTGGACTAAAGAGATCGAAAAAAAAATTGACCAAGTCGTTAGAAGGAATGAGATCGCAAAAATGATCGAGACTATGATGAAATTGGCATGGAACGTCCCTTGTGTAATGTTTGTTGTCGTGCATAACTGCACAGTATACGTTCTATATATAGTGAAGTGCGAAGATGCATGCATGCCACGTCGGTGTCGACGGGTAATTCGTGTATAGAGTGACAGCCACAGGCCCGAGGGACTCGACAGCCAAAAGTTGATTTTTTATGCATACAAACGCACAAATGGTTTATTTCTCTTCACGTTCGACCTGTGTGCTGTGAGCGATTCACGAGATTCTATGCTTCGCCAAAAAACGAAACGTTGTTGAATTTTGACTTTTGACGAGACACGAGTAAATAAAAAGTATTGGACGAGCAAATATATAAAAGACAATGGATGATCCTTACAAGCGAGGATTTAGCATAAATCGTCCATACGAAAACGCATAACTTTCGTCATAACGTTCGATAATTATGAGGATGACTTTCAAGAGCTATAAAATTATCATTGGATTTGCCATAATGAAATTATTGTTTCAGAATTATTTTGGAAATACTAATCAAGAATGTACAGAACATTTATTTTTTTAAAGCGAGGATCTTGCATAAATCTTTTTGGCCTGCGAGCAGTCGGGAATTAAAAATGGACTTGAGTCCATTACGTCGTGATAATTCGGTTTCACTACGTCGTGATAATTATGCGGATGACTTTCGTGAGATATAAAATAATCATTGGATTTTCCATAATATAATTATTTCAGAATTATTTTGGAAATAATTCAAGAATGTATAGAACTTTTAATGCCAATTTCTTTCGACGTTGATCGTATTTTAAACTCTGGTTAGCTTAGCTCTATATATATATATATATATATATAAAATTAGGTTTAAACCACGTCGGAGGAAACGAGCTTTAGTACGGTCTCTATAAAGTTAATATTAATAATTATAATGAAATTTAAAGAATATAAGTTATGTCTAATTAATTTTTGTGCTAGATAAGTGATTATTGCTTTATATCCTTAGAAGCGAGAATCTTGCATAAATCGTGCATATGAAAACGCATAACTTTCGTCTTTTTGGCCTGCGAGCAGTCGGGAATTAAAAATGGACTTGAGTCCATTACGTCGTGATAATTATGCGGATGACTTTCGTGAGATATAAAATTATCATTGGATTTTCCATAATATAATTATTTCAGAATTATTTTGGAAATACTAATATATATATATATAATGAATTAGGTTTAAACCACGTCGGAGGAAACGAGCTTTAGTACGGTCTCTATAAAGTTAATATTAATAATTATAATGAAATTTAAAGAATATAAGTTATGTCTAATTAATTTTTGTGCTAGATAAGTAATTATTGCGCTAGATAAGGGATTTTTATACCACTCAGTGAACTAATTTCTAATGATAAATATAAAATTGTAAGGATAATAGAAAATTGTAAGGCCTCATTGCTTTTTGTGACCATACACTCTCTTCTCGGTATAAATGATTTGTCTAAAAGCACTTTGCAGAGAGTTCAAAGTGATATAATTACTGAAATTTTGCTATTGCGATTCTACGAGAGAGTAGAGAAAAGAAAAATAGGAGCCAATAAAATTGTACGTGTTACGAGTTCGTGAACGTTAAAAGCAACGAGCCAGGGGACTAGACAATAATAAATGACGAAAAGACGTTGCAGGCTCAGTCATCGCTCTTCGAATCACTCTTGGGATTGTGAGCCGAGCGAAGAATCGTAAATTATCCGTTGCCACCCCTTTAACAAAATTCTGCAATGACCAAGACGACGACGACGACGACGAAAACCAACACGAGGGAATAATAATAGGAGAAACAGTTCGCAATTTCCACGACGACTTTTTACTGCCATCTCTGTCTTTCTTCGTCTCCGACAAACAGACGAGAATCAGACAGGTCCGGCATACGCCTTTTTCTATTTTTTCCATTTCGAAAATACACATTCTATCGCTCTCACCCGAATTATCCAAACGAACAAATGTGCTCAAAAATAATTCAGCGAGAGGTCGCGGTGATCGTTGAATTTTCATCATGTTACGTAAAGAAATTATTTAAATTTATTTCCTAGCTTGGAAATTCGTTAATTTTTTATTCGAAAAATCGACAAACTTAACCCATTCGAGACCGATTGCAATTCATTTCCGAGGCTATAAGATCGATTGCACCACGTGTGTGTCTGCAATAATTAAATATCGACACTATAAAGAAAAAAAAAAAATTCCCTCCTGGGGACCGTGTGAGAAAAAAAATCGCCGTCCCGAATGGGTTACTGAATAATAATTTATTTATTTAAAAATAGTGAATAATAGTTTATTTATTTAAAAAATAGTGAATAATAATTTATTTATTTTTAAATAGTGAATAATAATTTATTTATTTAAAAAATAGTGAATAATAATTTATTTATTTTTAAATAGTGAGTAATAATTTATTTATTTTTAAATAGTGAATAATAATTTATTTATTTTTAAATAGTGAATAATAGTTTATTTATTTTTAAAATAGTGAATAATAATTTATTTATTTTTAAATAGTGAATAATAATTTATTTATTTTTAAATAGTGAATAATAGTTTATTTATTTAAAAAATAGTGAATAATAATTTATTTATTTTTAAATAGTGAATAATAATTTATTTATTTAAAAAATAGTGAATAATAATTTATTTATTTTTTCTTCAAAATAAAATATATGTGTGAAATATATTTTTATAGACAGACATATGTGGCCCGAAATATAATATTTTAGTATAATAAAATTTTCGATATTTCACGTATAATTTTTTTTTTTACACATTAATAATTCTCTACCGATTCTTAGTTTTTGGCTTTTGACGAGCTCGCCGATTTTTTTCAAACTTCCCATGTGTAAGACCAGTTGAGAAAATTTTTTGTGAATTATATAAGATTTTAAAATCAAAACCATTAAAAATTAGCTCGATTTTTATATAATTGCCAGATAATGAAAAAAAAAAATGCACGAGAAAGCAAAAAAAAAAAATGCAAATTAAAAAATTCTCCAGGGCCATTGAAAAAAATGGCTGGAAAAAAATGTGAGGAAAAAAGTGGATAAATTTTCCTCCATAAGGAAGTCCAAAGTCCTCAATTCCAGGACATCTGGGCATAAAAGTCCTTTCAACGTCTCCTGCACGTCTCTTCAACGAGACTTTGCAATAACTTTAAATGCTTTTAGAAGGGCCCAAAAGGGGTGTACATTTCGCTTCGTACGAAGAGCTCTGGAGTTTACGTCGTAAAGTCCCGCGTGTAGATAAGATAAACGAGCGAGTAGCTGGGACAGGAATTCGGAAACGCCATGTTAATCTATACCTATATATATTTTTCACCAATGCTTGAATATAGGGCGTCAAGGTACTGGTTCGTGGCCGGCTATCGGGACGTTTACCCTAATATGGCTATTTCGGTGCGCTGCACAGCGAGGGAGACTCTATTGTCCACTCGAGATTTCTTATATATATATATATATATATATATATATATATAGTATATAAGGAATCGTGATTGATAACATTACGTTACTTTATCAATCACGATAGAATAACACGGTGGATATAGGCACAGAGTGCGTGAGCCCTGGACACGCATTTGCATCAACTCGTCTGGATAACGAGAATTTTTAACTGGGCGAGAAAAAATAATATTGGAGGGTAAATTTTAAATTGTACGACAGATATGTATGGATGGAACATCCCTCAAAATTAAGATACGAAATACACACGCTGGGACTTTATTGATGACATTACGTTGCTTTGCCAATCTCGATAGAATAAAACGATAGATATAGACACAGAGAGAGAGTGCGTGACCCCTGGACACGCATTTGCACGACCCCCCATCCCTCTAGCTACAATTATTGGAGCATCGAATAGTTTAATAATGTTTTCCAGTCAGCACGTCTGGATAACCTTAAAATACGAGAATTTTTAACTGAGCAAGAAACAAAAAAATTTTGGAGGGTAAATTTTAAATTGTACGACGGATATGTATGGATGGAACATCCCTCGAAATTAAGATACGAAATACACACGCTGGGACTTTATTGATGACATTACGTTGCTTTGCCAATCTCGATAGAATAAAACGGTAGATATAGACACAGAGAGAGAGAGAGAGAGAGAGTGCGTGACCCCTGGACACGCATTTGCACGACCCCCCATCCCTCTAGCTACAATTATTGGAGAATACAAGCTGCAGCTATGCAAATCGACGGAGCCTCCTCGTATGGAGGAAACACACGAGTAGATCTATCGCGCTAATTCTCAACGTATAACCTGCCACGGCCGTAGAGAAGTTGTGCCGCGTATAGCAACGCAGAGCCAAAGGATTACAACGCCGTGCCCTGCGAGCTATTCTATACACGCGCTCGAGCATCTCGCGTAAACTCGATTACGAAGGGACAATGAGAGCGAGAGTGTGGTGAATCGCGAGCCCTCTATAGGGCTTGGAAGGACTGACAGCGGGTCAAAGGTATATGTATATTGTATGCATGTTGCGGATTCGTAGTAGGACCTAAATATTATTATTATTATTGTTGTTGTTGTTGTTGTTATTATTATTATTATTATTATTATTATTATTATTATTATTATTATTATTCTTTAGCAAAAGTGGAACTGAGAGAGAGATAACGCTGATAGGCACTGACCTATTGTATAACTGGAGGTCATTCATAGTTCAGTATATGCTGATACGAAACGGGGAATACCCGAGGCAAGCACGCAAACGTAAATATTACGCGTGAGAGAATAGAATAACAAAAACTAGAGAGGCATTTTCGTCGCAACCTCGAAATTTCAAATGTACTATTTTTTTCACACGTTAACGGAAAGGAATATTTTTTTTTTTTGCTATCTCCATAGGTGAGGGAGGAAAAATAATTTTTCGCAGAAATGAAAACAATTAAAACAATTGACAAAAAAAAAATGCCCAAAAAATCACAAATAAGTAAAAAAAAATTACCATCCGTATAATTGCGATCGCTAACTCGGCGACGATTTTTTTTCATACACAAATCGCAGCTCTGAGAAAAAAACGGATTGGCGTTTAGAAAAATGCAATTTGCAATTGGCAATTAAAAAACTTTATGGCTGAAGGTCTACGCCTGTGTTATATACAGGGGAGGATGGGGGGTGAGGGGGGAAGGGAAATGGGAAAATGAGAGGAGGGTGAAGGATCTCGTCTATTTTTCCTCGCGCCGTTCGTTGTCACAATAAGTTTAGAGCTTAGCTATAGCCACGGAAACAAAGTGACTTTGTCGGCAACCGTGAAAAACGTTGGCACAGCGAAGTTGGTCGTTCGGTGAAGCCTGCATGGGCGCAGGGACTGGCTTACGCACCAAAATAACCGACAAACCAGCCCTCCTCCTCCTCCTCCCCCTCCCCCCATTTATTGCCCGAGAAAATATGAAAGCTCCAGTAGTTGCTAAAATTAAGCAAATTCGGCCTGCCCCTTTTGCGATCGAGCAACTTGTGCGCGACACAGAGTCATGAACCGATTGCTGGTCAGAATGTAGAAAAGCTCGTAATAAATCCTTCTCCTTCTCCTCCTCCCCATCCTCCTCCTCCTCATCCACATTTACAGCCCGGCGTTACGGACCACTTTTATAATTTTCTCATGATCAAAGTGATCGCATATATGTTACGCAATTTTTAAACACGGATGACCAAAATCTAATCGTAAAATTATTTTTGATAAATTATATTTAAATTGCTTTTTTTATTAATCAAAATTTTCGACTGCATATAGAATTTTTGATAGAAATTTTCGTTGGTAAACGGAAGATTTGTGCGGAGGAAAGAGGTTCATGGATCGTAAATTATCAAAGTATTTCTCTCGTTTTTTTTTTTTTTCAATTTTTTATGACACGTCATTGAAAAGATTCATGGATCAAACGATTTTTCTCGTCTCTTCTATTTTCCATGAAACGTAATTCGATTTATTAAATTATTTATTGAAACTTATTTACGGAAATCAATCAATTAATATATGTCTTCGAACAATTTTCCTACACTTTTAAAAATGGAAACTCGTGCAAGTGTAACTTCGGCCTGAATCCTCCTCCTCCTCAACCACATTTATTGCCCGGCGTTACGGACCAGTTTTATAATTTTGTCACAGATGAGTGAACACAGATGAGCAAAATCTAATTGGAAAATTATTTTTGATAAATTATATTTAAATTCTTTTTTTTTTTTATCCAAAGGAAGATTTTTTTAAATCCATTAAAAGGAAGATTTGTGCAGTAAAAAGAGGTTCATTGATCATAAATTATCAAACTATTTCTTTCGTTTTTTTTTTTTTTATTTTCGATGAAACGTAATTCGATCAATAAAATTATTTATAGAAACTTATTTGATGAAATCAATCAATTAGTATATGTCTTCAAACAATATTTCTACACTTTTAAAAATGGAAACTCGCGCAAGTGTAAGTTCGGCCAGAATCAAATAATGTTTACGAAGTGTAAGCAAAAATGTATGATGATGGAATTTACTAAAATTAACTCT
This sequence comes from Dyspetes luteomarginatus, assembly GCA_963669185.1. Classification (NCBI taxonomy): domain Eukaryota; kingdom Metazoa; phylum Arthropoda; class Insecta; order Hymenoptera; family Ichneumonidae; genus Dyspetes; species Dyspetes luteomarginatus. Next base: position 17,789,122 of record OY769909.1, on the reverse strand, counting down.
TTTTCTGCCTCGTAAGAACGAAAAGCATATCATTCGCGATTTTTTTTTTTTTTTTTTCAAGCCAGAAATGTATCTCAGTGAGATTATGAGGAATCATCGCTTATGTCGTTTGTCGAAAAATTCATTTGCATTTATTATTGTACTTAAGACAATATTTGTCGATTTATCGTCTAAATATTAATAAAAATTCAATGTTTTTTTCCACTTACTTATATTCGTTTTATATAAATTAGTATTATTTTTTTTTATAAACTGACAGCTAACAATAAAACGAGAAAGTTAAAATAAAAAACTTTTTTTGTAACTGAGACGGTAAAATAACACTTTTCATACAATGTGAAAAACGGCACCTGATCCATAAAAAAATGGCTTTTTCGAGTTTGACGATTTTTTCTTCTATTCAAAGTGGTTCTAAAAATCCCTAAAAATTTGTCAATACAAAATTGTTGATACAAAATTTGTATCATTTAATTATCGAATAATAATGAAAAAATTTGTCAATATACTTTGAACTTTGCAGAATAAATGCCTTTACTTGATTTCTCAAAAAAAAAAAATTACGTTTAGCATCAATTAATTATCGAAGAATAATGAATAATTGGGCAGATAAATTGAATCGATCGGACACGAAAAATCCAAGTTTGTACCGAAAGGGTTAAATATGCGGCTAAGTGAATTCATAATGGATCATTTAACAAGAAAAAATGATTTATGAGTAATAAAAATTGAATAAATTTAACCGATGATATTTTCGAAAAACGTCACAAACAAAATTTCCTCCTTAATTTTTCTACTACCTCGAGGAAAAAAAAAAAATTAAACAATATCAATGGCGGATCAAGGGAAATTCCGAGAATTCGTGACAGTCCGATTACGTCTGCCCGTCAGTCAAAAGCTTGACAGCCACGAAACTCTCTCGTTGAATACGTGGAACAGTAATGGTGAAGAAATACGAGAGAAAATTAAACACATACAAATAGACGGAGATTTTTGGCGTTTAGCCCCGAGACTCCCTCCCTCTCTTCGACTATTCCACATTTCTCCGTTCCGCCTTACTCTTACTTCCGGGGTGAAAATAATTGGTGAGCATTTATTTTTTCATTCGAATACCGAACACGTGGCGAACCAGGCCAAAAATTACGATAACAAGGTGAAGAATATTAAAAGAAATAAATAAATAAAAAAGAAATCGCTACCAAAATGATAAAATATTCATATCGTTAATAGATAAATTAGTTTTCAATTTATAGATTATTTAGTTTTTATTTTACATACAGCGATCTTTGGAATATTAAATGTTAGCAATCCCACAGAGTACAGATTTATTGATTTTTTATATCAAAGATAAAAATATCAAACTCAAATTTTTAAAAAGAAAAGTAATTATTTTTAAATAAATTAATTTTTAATTTGTAGATTAATTTTATCGTTGCAAATTTTGAATAAAAAAATGTTCTATTGGAGATTTTTGTTTCAACTTTGTGAGATAAATAAAGAAGAATGATAATTTGTAAGTAGGAAAATATAAAAAATACAGATAAGGAAAAACGAGGCGAGATGAAACGCTTGAAGGTATAGAATTGCGATGACATTGATGGGGCAAACTTCTAACGTTCTAGACTCGTGGGTCTTCTTCACTAGCCGTTTAAACAGTATACAGTATTAAACATTCACGATCTGAAGAAAATTTATCAGACTCAGAGAGCACGAAATTGACAGCCATTGAAAATAAAGGATTGGCAGCTTCACAAAATAGATCTAAATTCAAGATTTCACGATACATTTTTTCTTCTTCTTCTTCTTCTTCTTAATATATAAAGCGAATGGAACGATCAATAACGAAATAAAATCGTATTTGACTGTAAATTGAAAAATTTGTAGATTTATTTTATCGTTGCAAATTTTGAATAAAAAATTTTTTATTGGTGATTTTTGTTTCAACTTTGTGAGATAAAAAAAGAAGAATGATAATTTGTAAGTAGGAAAATATAAAAAATACAGATAAGGAAAAACGAGGCGAGATGAAACGCTTGAAGGTATAGAATTGCGATGACATTGATGGGGCAAACTTCTAACGTTCTAGACTCGTGGGTCTTCTTCACTAGGCGTTTAAACAGTATACCGAAATAGTATTTTCGGTCCTATGGACAACCAACTCTGAGTGCGATATAACACCGACGTGTTTTAGGCGCCGACATTAACGACACTAAACACACACACACACACACATTGAAGAAACGAGGGATCCAAAGACGAAGAGGAGGAAGAAGAAGAAGAAGCAGAAGAAGAAAATGAGGAGGAAGAAGAAGGCGAAGGCGAAGAAGAAGAAGAAGAAGGCGAAGAATAAGAAGCAAAAGACGTTTCGCTTCTCGACTCTCGCACGAAGATAATTATAAACGGGCTACGTATGGACCGTACCACATCAGGCTGCATCCAGAAAGATATGCCGCGTGCAGTGAGCAGTACACCAGAGAACGTAATAAACGCTCATCGAGCAGTTACACACATAAACGAGCTTTCATTTTATTATTCTGTCAATATCATCTTATTTATAATACTTTTTAGGCATATCATTTGGACGAACTATAAACTTTGATAGTTTGATTTATTTTTATTTTTTTAATGCTAATCGACGCTGCCTCTTTCGTAATTTAATTAGATTTTTCATTCACGATCTGAAGAAAATTTATCAGACTCAGAGAGCACGACATTGACAGCCATTGAAAATAAAGAATTGGCAGCTTCACAAAATTGATCTAAATTCAAGATTTCACGATACATTTTTTTTTTCTTCTTCTTCTTCTTCTTAATATATAAAGCGAATGGAACGATCAATAGCGATATAAAATCGTATTTGACTGTAAATTGATAAAATTGAAAAATTCCTACTGAGAATAAGACCATCGATGCATTATTGAGAGTGGCAAAAAAAATGAATGAAATTATCAGGCAGGACAATTTTTGTAATTTATTAGCGATAAACATGACCGATCCATCCATCAATAATCGCCTTTATACTCAAGAGATAATTTAAATTTCAACATACAATCGATCAAATCGTATAAAGACTGAAATATTTATTTCTTTAATAATTTTATATTAATTTTTCATTCTTAACCCCTTTCGACGGAATTGACGCTACATGGCGTGGAGAATGTGTGTGTGTCTGTGGGCATTGACGCCATATATATGGCGCACATGGTTTATTTTTCGATCGGCTCTCCCGATTTCCATAAAAATTCATACCCACAGGTTTTTTGACTCGCTGAATACGAATTTTCAATTAAAATTTCAAAATTCAAAATGGCGGAGCCAGCATCGAAAAAAATCAAAAATCTGTCCAATTATTATGAAATTTTTTTTCCAATGACGTTTTTATTTTTTTTCTTGGCCACTGATCGTGTACAAATAATGAAATTTTACCTGCCCTCGAGGGGGTTAATTATTCTTTTACATATTGACACTTTTTTCATCCTTATATTATTATTCTTCGATGAATTTACGCAAATAATAACAAACCGAATGCTGTATGGTGAAAATTATATCGTTAAAACGCCGACAATGTCAAAGTACTGTTCAGTATGATTTAATAATTGCAGACTGCATGGCATAATTACATTGCGTCATTTTAGAAATATATTTTCTCAAAGTAAATCATTGATTTATATGATAAATTTCGCGGTATTCAAGTCAAACGAGAAACTACGTGAATCCGCGGGGTGGGATGGGGGAAGGGGGATAAAAAATCTACAATAATTAATTAATATTGCAAACGCCCTCTGGCGAATATTTTTTTCTCGGCTGCACATAAATTTCGTGACGCGAAGTAAGAGGAGAAACACGCTGCCACTGAAATCAGCCTGGATATCTATCCAGTCGCCAAATTGAGAAATGTTGCGATCCCTAGTCATGTATGTGCGTGTATATATATATATATATATATATATATATATATATATATATATATATATGTATGTATGTATGTATGTGCATATGTACATATATGTATATACATGTATGTATGTATGTATGGGGAGTTTCAGGCCGAGTCGATAGGATCGACGGTTTATTTGATTTTATTTTTGAATTTTTTTTACATAGGATATTGGAGGGAATATTCGAGAAAAAGATAAAAAAAAAGGTGGAAAGATCAAAAAAGTAATTCACACTAGTCACATTTTAAATTTAAATAAAAATGTCCGAATTAAAGAAAAAATAGTCTGATAATTATTAACAAAGTTCAAAAACGAACACTGTTAGACGCCATTGAGTGTCCAGAAATTTTCGTACTACTTAAATACTGCGTTAATTTTTTTTTTTTTTTTCAGACCTCTCGAAAATCTGCATAGTTTTAATTTATAGACAATAAAAATAATGAAAATCTTTTCTTTTTTTTCTTTTTTCAAATTTTTTTCAAAAACGTCAACCTAAGCAATTATTTTCATTACAAAAGAAGAATGAGGATCAGATTAATGTGCACTATTACTCAATTTGACAATTGTTATAAAAAAAATAAAAAAATTTAATCATTCAAAAAAAATCGTAATTATTTTTCACAAAAATATTTATAATAATTTATTTAATCGAATAGTATCCATTGTTAAGACCCTCGTTTGTCTCTTAAAATTAAAAAAAAAATCTCAAATATTATACCATATTTTTTTGTAAAAATTTTTTGTAAAAATTTCGGATGTACCTAAAAAAATTTTTTTTTTTTTTCAAGAATTTACTGCAGAAATTTCGAAACGATTGACGACGTTAACTGAAAATTGAACTGAAAATTTAAATGAAAATTTAACTGAAAATTTAACTAAAAATTTAACTAAAAATTTAACTGAAAATTTTAATGGCAACGATTTATGGGAAAAAAGAATATAAAAAATTTGTGTGGAATATTTTCTTAGATGCCAATGAGCATAAAAAAAAAGGAAAAAAAATAATAACGTGAGCGACCTGGTCGATTTAGTCGAGAATGCCCCATATGTAGTTTCCATTTTCCATAACGCATCAACTGCTTCTCTCTACGTTAGATACAGCACGCACGGAATGCAACTACAACTCTGCAGTGGATTGCGTCAAGATTCTGATTACCCTCCCCCCCCCCCTGCCCCCTGCCCCCCACAAATCCCTCCCCAACCGACCTCAACTGTCTCGTGGGGCGTCGCGAACAATGCTCGTGTAGAGATTATCACGGTGCAATTGTTTGTCTCGATCGTTACACGCTCTAGCAACGTCTAGGGATTCGTTAATTAACGTTATCAAATATTTGTGAAATTGCGATATAGTGTGCTCTTGTAATAATGGAAAAGAAAATTTAATTTTGAAAAATATTTAGATAAAAAAAAAATAAAAACCAAACAGTTTATATTGATATAACTATAAATTGTTATCATATTACAAAGTGCATAAAAACGACGAGTATATTTTTATAATAATGAACTATTCTATAAATTATTTCATTCTTTTTTTTTTTTTTTATTTTAGTGACTGATAAAAATTTTCAGTCCAGGAATTTTTAATTTTAACTTTATTTTTTTTTCTGCTTGATACGATTTTTTTCATTCTTAGAAAAAATAAAATAAAATGAAAGAACAGAAAAAGTAATGTAGTGTAGTTAGAACTACATATAGTCTATAAATTATTTAATTCTTTTTTTTTTTTTTTATTATATTGACTGATAAAATTTTTCAGCCCAGGAATTTGTAATTTTAACTTTTTTTTTTTTTATTCGCTGCTTGATACGATTTGATTCATTCTTAAAAAAAATAAAATAAAATGAAAGAACAGAAAAAGTAATGTAGTGTAGTTAGAATTTTCATAGAAAAGTAAATAATGTAGAAACTGAGAAAATCTCTAATTTTTCCAACAAATAAGAATTCTCTACCCGAGGGGACAAACAGAATTATGAGCGTTTGCGTCATTGAATTTTTTTTTTTCTTTTATTGCTTCCCAGCGTGGGATTTGTATCTGGACCTGAGCGGATAGCATGGCGGGATAAAGCTCGATGGTGAAACAAATGATTATTCGTAATTAGAGAAGAATTACGAGTCGAAATTGTACTTTGGTGAGGAATAACGTAAGAGATTCCTCGGTTCTCTGAATTTCGGTAAGATAAAAATTTTGTACGTGGATGATTGTAAGAGAGATCACGATTCTATGGTCCAGTCACGATTTCTAAGATCGTCACGATCGAGGCACTCGAGGTCTAGGAAGGAATCTGCGAGTAATAATTATTGCAGTTAGATAATGGAATTGTCCAAATTAAAATTACGAAAGAATGAGAAATATCGAGAGAGAAACAAATTAGGAAAATAATTTATTCCAAATTGCTAAAAAAATTTCATCGTTGGGAAAAAAAATAAGTAAAGAATTTTGGAACAACGATACCATTTTTAATAAATAAATAAATATTTGAAATATTTTGTCAACGTTTCTTTTTCGTTAATTCACTGGGGAAAAAAAAAAAAAAAACGGAACACGGACGTAGACGGACGTAGATCGCTTGGGAAAAAACGGTGGAAAATAGATCAACAGGGTAGGAGAAATGGAATGATGAAATAGTCGAGAAAGTGCGAATGTGAGTTGAGGCGGAAATCACCTGTTCCAGCGATCTCGCGAGGGGCTTGCCCGAGAGCACTCAGAGTCTGTGCTGTTGGCTTATTCCGGCTTTCTCTCTCACCCCTCTGACCGATATAGTAACTTGATTTGGCACCAAACTGACCGAGAAGATTAGCGATACGATGAAACCCTCGGGATTGAAAATTTTCTACGGCTGTTTCCAAAACACGAAATCTTGGAGGAAAGGAGGAAGATGAGATAGAAAAATTCGAACATGTCAGCCTCATCGCTTTTAGGTTCGCAAAATTAGTAAAAATTATAAAAACTATAAAAACTATAAAAATTATAAAAATTTACGCCCTTACTTCAGCCTACTGTTCGTACTCCACAAATCAAATTACCAATAAAAAAAAAAAAAAATCCACGTACACACCATAGGAACTCATTTTCCAAGCCTTTAAAAAATTTCCTCTCCTCGACCGTATCAAAACTTTTTCGGATATAAGTTGTGAACGAGGTTGAAAAAAAAAAAACATTTTCGAGCTAAACGCGATAAAAATCCGCGCTCGATCCTTCGGGCTCGTAAAGTTGCTTCACAGAAAATTCTATATCTTTGTAAATTCTTTGAATTTTAACAACAACGTTTAAGAGGATATTACCAAAAAGTCTATTTATTGAAAAATGTAAAAAATCATTTTTTTGAAAATGTTCCCTTTCACCCCCTTAAATGAAATTAATACTTTTTTTTTTTTTTTTTACTTTTTTGACAATATTTGGAACGCCCTCAAATTCGTATCACGTGATTGGGCACTCGAGTAGCCAGGTATTGGCGAGATGGTTTTAAAGTTTTCGATCACATGAATTACACCGATAATTAAAAAACAATTATTCAGTTTTTTTTTTTTTTTTAATTATTATTTTTCCTTCAATTTAATTTACGATGAGATTCAGGATCGTATTAGCTATTAAAGTTTCGTACGAAGACGGGATGTGATTTTGAGCGTCAGTGACGATGCGAGTTGTCTTGCTCCAGAAAATTCAAGGAAACGCGAAACTCAAGCGAACCGACGGATTTTCTCTCTCTCTCTCTCTCTCTCTTGAACACACACAGCCACACACAAACGCGTTTAAATTAAACCGAGCGACGTGAGAGATTCTCCAATTTAATGTCGTGCACCTTTCGCCATATTTCTCATTACATTTGCAGGATATTACATTGAAGATATGATACGAGGAGGAAAGTTTTGAATCTTATATACGTATATATATATATATATATATATGGTTAGAAATTAATTTTCAATGAATTCCATTTGATAAGTGGAGATTGACTTTAATATTATTGTTTTAAATAATAAAATAAAATTTATCAATTTAAATAAATTTACAAGAAAATTATTCTTTCATTGTTCAATGAATTTTTCGTAAATATAATTTGCTCCATTTTCTCCATTTGCAACTCGAGTTATAAAAAAATGAAAAAAATTCAATCAAATCACTGTGAGTCAATTTTTTTGCTGGAAAATAACAGCAAGTCGCCTCGGTCAAAGAACGTACATAATAGGCTCGTAATTCTGATCCTAAAATTAACGCGATATTTCAACTATGAAATTTTCTTTTTGCAGAAAAACTTAAATTCTAATACGCGAAATTCTAATCGACGAAGAATACGAAGAAGACGACGAAAACGTCGAGAATGACGACGACAATACTAAACTATCTAACATAAAGTTCACCTGTGACAATAAACTGTCCTGGCACTGACAATAGGGTACAATGAAATGCTGACAAGTACATTGAGAAAGGATCAAAAGACCAGCAAAAACGAGAGGATATATCAACTGAGCAATATATGTAAGTATAAATTTATATATGAGGAATGAGGAAAAAAAAAACACACAAAGCCCGAGAGTTTTTCGAATTTTTAATCAAACGGACAATTTTATCTTTTCTTTTTTTATGGTAAATATTTTCGGTATAATAAATTTTCCCATCATTCTCTCTATTTTGTTTGCTCACAAAGGAACTTTGTGAATTTTTTTTTTTTTTTTTCACTGAACAAATAGAAGAAATAAAATTGTTCTGAAATAAAAATTGAAAATTAATTGACAAATGAAATGAACAACATTTTTCGACAAATATATATATATATTTTTTTTTTCACAAAATTAAAAAAAAAAGTCAAATATTCAGTGTATAAATAAATAAAATATAATATGTATGATTGTAAAAAAAATTTATAAAATATTTTATTCATTCATAAAGTGAAAATTTTTATCTGATTAATTAAAAAAAAAAAAAATTTGTCGTATTTCTAAGAGGCGAAGAGTGAATAATCGAGTGTATGTACATGAGATGGGCAATTCTTGTCGCAATACCACAGATAGAAAGGAGTCTGGCTAATGTCTGTGAAGGACCGAAGTATACGCAAAAGCGACGAGATAGAGCTCGAGGGTTTATTTACAGCATTAACTAGCGGCAACTTACTAACTCGTCTCTATCTATCTACCTATCCCCCCCCCCTCTCTTTCTCTCTCTCTATCTCTGCTCCTTCCACTTGTAATTCTGCTTTTACTTTTGCTCTCTTCTCTCGACGCCGGAGAGTGATTGATCGTTTTACCCTGGTGAAAATCAGCGGTGGCTACCGCGAGAGAGAATTATTTCGAGAATACTCTACTCGCAGTCATTAATACAAAACTATCACGAGGTGCAGCAATCCATTGTCCCCATATATAGCCGACTAATGTTACCAACACAAGTATAAACTGTTAAAATTAATTTAAAAAAAATTATGCTTCAATTCGAATAAAGTGTCGATTGTAAAAAATATTGCGTTTCTTCCTAGAAACTCGAAAGTTTTTTTATTTTTTAATTCTCCGATAGTTTCATAAAATTCCCTGTGGCAGGATAGCAGCAATTTTTAAAAATTACAGGGATACCATGAAAAGCGATTTAAAATTTATAGTACATATATATTACAATATATATTATAATACATATATAATACAATTTATAATTTATATATATTTATAGCTTGCAGGAAAGTTAAACTTTGTGGTAATCTACTTTATCAGAATTTTCTTACCCCAGGCCATGCTCGAGGGCTGTCTGCCTATATTTATAATAGGATATATATGATATCAATTTTCAAAACTATCACGAGGTGCGGCAATCCGTTGTCCCCATATATAGCCGAGTAATGTTACCAACAAAAGTATAAACTGTTAACTAATTTTAAAAAAATTATGCTTCAATTCGAATAAAGTGTCGATTGTAAAAAATATTGCGTTTCTTCCTAGAAACTCGAAAGTTTTTTTTTTTTTGTTTAAATTCTTCGATAGTTTCATAAAATTCCCTGTGGCAGGATAGCAGCAATTTTTACAAATTACAGGGATACCATAAAAAGCGATTAAAAATTTATAATACACGAGTATTTATAGCTTGCAGGAAAATTAAACTTTGTGGTATCTACTTTATCAGAATTTTCTTAACCCAAGCCATGCTCGAGGGCTGTCTGCCTATATTTATAATACGATATATATGATATCAATTTTATTTTATTTTATTTTTTCAAGAGGCCTGAGGCTGTTCAGCCTCCCGCAAGCGATAAACCGATTATCTGCAGTACCATAGAGGTGGAAAAAAATATAGTTGCGCATGCGGTCGTCGAATAATAATAGGCATATGGGTCCATAAGAAATATATATATATATATATATGCCGGATTAACAGATGGGAAGGAAGTTGGCTCGAACGCTTTTGTAACAGCGAAATTCTACTCTATATATATATCTCTATGGGACATTCCATTAAAGATGAAAAATTAATCTTTGTACTCCGACGCTCGAAAAAAAATATATATATATCGGTAGCATTCAAATAAATGTTTATTTTATATGCGTGAAAATATACTTCGCTCCACTGGGTTAATTCTTTTTTTTTCCCAAATGATATTGATTGGGACCTCATGAGATTAGAATTTCAATACAACGATTCAACTCCGCGCGATTTTTTTTGAAAATCATCAACAGAATTGAAATATATATTTATACGAAATTATTAAACTTTTCGATTATTTCTTGACGATATTTAATTTATTAAGAACTTAAGAACGAGACGAATTAAAAGTTTTTGTTTTTTTTAATTCGTCAAACATAATTATACTTGTAATTGAAAATTGAAAAAATTGAATAGCTAAATTGTTTTAGAATGAAATGCCCCATATAGGTATGTAGGTATGTAATTGGGTCGTTTCGCGACAAATTTCCGGTGCTTCGTGCGATCAGGGTTCATGTTATCCCACATGTGACTCGCAATCTGCCAGACTCTCGTCGAAACGTTGAAATTACTGACACGAGAATGAAAATAAAAAATAATAAAAAAAATTCCACCACGAAAATTCATACATCAAACATTGTCAGGTCTCTCGTCAGATCGTTGAAATTGACAGTGAGTGACGAGAATACGTAAATTTCAGCAAGATATTTCGCGACCAGTCTGTTTGGCTATTGGCGAAATTGAAGCTTAAAAGCTTCGAGGGAGCGAAAAAGAAAAATTACTTTGACGATTCATCATTTGAGTATTTTAGGAGACTTCATTTTTTTTTTCTTCTAAATATTCAATTTCTCGATTATTTTTTCTCCAAAAAAGAACGAGGGTAAGAGAGTTCAAGTTCAATCAACCGTAAATTGTTCAACAATATACAAATCAATTAATCGATAAATAATAATCTGTCGATTAAAAACATAAAAAAAAAATCGACCACGAAAATTCATAAATCAATCATTGTCAGGTCATTCGTCTCTCGCCAGATCGTCGAAATTGGCAGTGAGTGACGAGAATACGAGAATTTCGGTAAAATATTTCGCGACCAGTCTGGCTATTGGCGAAATTGCAGCTTAAAAGCTTCGACAGAGCGAAAAAGAAAAATTACTTTGACGATTCATCATTTGAGTATTTTAGGAGACTTAATTTTTTTTTTTCTTCTAAATATTCAATTTCTCGATTATTTTTTCTCCGAAAAAGAACGAGGGTAAGAGAGTTCAAGTTCAGTCAACCGCAAATTGTTCAACAACACACAAATTAATCGATAAATAATAATCTCAACCGATCAAAAAAATAAAAGAAAATATAAAAAAATAAATAAGAAACTTAAGAACTTACCTCTTCGTCGGATGCGGGTTCTTCATAATCGGATTCCGTATCCTTGAAGACGAAAAGACAGTCTGACGGTTCGAATTCACGAGTATTGCCAAATTGTGTTTGTTCGTCGATCGACTGGGCGACCAATGGCGTCTTCGTCTCGACCATCGCACAAAATTTATCGTCCCAAAGTCAGCTGCTGTACTGACGATTCTGTACTCGCCGTGTTGTAAATAATTTCGGTTTTTCGCTATAAATTCCTCGAGGTACTAACAAACTCGTGTCTTCTGCGGATCCGCCCGACGATTCGACTCTTCCGAGTCTCGTGATCTGAAACGATAACGACCCACTGAAACAACTGCGAGTGCAATTTTTTTTTTGTATTTTTTTGTATTTTTTTTTTATATATACTAGTACGTAATGGCTCACGAAGGCCGTAACGGGACGAAAAGTCGCTTCCGAGACACGACCTATATAAACGAGCCACGTTCTTGGGTAAAAAAAAAAAAAAAGAACTAAAACTTTTACTACCCTCGATCCTCGTGGGTCATTCATCATGAAAAGAGAGAGAGAGAGAGAGAAAAGAGGATGGTAACGTAAATTATTTAATTGACGGGATTGCTGATTAGTGAATTATGATTGAGAACTCTCAACGTTAATTGACGCTATTTGATTATATAGCGAGATTGCATGGGGCCAATATTTAATTTCGAAATTTGCCCGACAAATTGCGATTGCCCATTAGCGTGATACTCAATTTTAATCTCGGCCAATGTTTTTCAAGAGATATTCATGCGAGGCTAATTAAATACTCGAAATAGCTGGAAAATTGTTTTTCCAAACAATACCATTGAAATATCTTCACGTCTCGTAAACGTAGCAGAAAAATTTTATGGCAAATTATTCATTAAATTATACAATCATTGTTACAACTACAAATGTGTTATGGAAACGAAAAAAATTGTCTCGTTAAGCTAATTTTTCAACAACATGAAATGGTTGATTTTACTAAAGTCAAAAAAAGAAAATGAACATTCGTGTTTAAATATTTCTCGGAAAAATATTATAAAAATAATTATGCATATTAGGGTGCTTCAGAAGCGGGTTTAAAACAATACGTTGGACATCAAAATTCTTGCAACATTATACAAAAAAAAAAAAGCTGAAACGAAACTCAGGGCATGGAATTTTTTTTTACTACCGCCTCACCGATTTTGAAATTTCGAACAAATTAGTCCATTTTCGGGAATTTCATTGTTATCATGTAAATATTTTGGAATAAACTGAAAAATTATAGTTGAAATGAACTTCAATCGAGCATCAATTTAGTATTTTTTACAACTACACATAATTTTCTGATCAATCAAAACACCCAAAAGATCCATTTGATAAAAATCAGAAAAAATTCCTGAATTTTTATACGATAGAATAATGAACGATTCACGTTCCAACTTTTGCAAGCTTCAAGGAATTAGGCTAATTGTAAAACTGCGTGCACAAGTAGAAAAAAAAGAAATTAAATTGAATTTTTAAATTTATTACTTTATTGATTAATCAATAAATTACTGAAAATAATCCAAAATCGATCAATTGAGCCAAAATTTTCTGCTATTATGAATTGGGTAGAATTGCATTGTCAGTTAATATTGGCATTTGATGAATAGACTGAGAAATATAATATAGCAAAAAAATTACTGAAGTTTGGAAAATATTTTATTTTAAACGCGAGCACAAACTATGAGATGGATATGCAAATGAAAACGAAGCAAACTCGAAACAGACTGGGAAAATTCATAAATCAAACATTGTCAGGTAATTCTTCGTCTCTTGGCATTTCATCGAATTTGGCAGTGAGTGACAACTCTAAGCGAGAATTCCACAAAGATATTTTTCGACTGGTTCATTTTACTATTGCGAAATTTTCGCTTAAAAGCTTTGACAAAGTGGAAGAAAAAAAAATTAGAGCCAGACATTTCAATGAAAATTTAAGCAAACTCAAAACACATTTTTCAATGCCTGTAGAATAAAAATTAAAAAGCAAAAAAAAAACAAACTTTCGAAAATCAATTGAGATGTTATGAAATTTGCGTATCTTAAATTAATTCATAAATTTTAAAAACAAATTACAATTTTTTTCTCTATTGCAATGAAAAATTTCGTGAATTGAAATTTCAACGTAAAATTTTTAAAAAATTGACAGAGTAGAGATGATTTTAGAAATTCACCAAAATATAAATAACAGTCGCGTTCAAGCTACCGGTCGATGATTGCAAATACTTGAAAAACACTCGTTCGATTAATCTGATAAGAGCACTAGAATTTCTCTCAGAGTTTGTAATAAATCGTTGATGCTCTCCAGACTCGTAATGTGGGTTCTTAAGAATGAAAATAGAATCATCGTAATTCGGTCAGCGCAGACTTGGCAATCGAGCGTAGCAACCACGAGGAAACTGTTCGTTTTTTGTTTTCTTCTTTCGTACTGAATGAAATAATTTTATTTTGAGGTTACGTCCAAATCAATTTTAGCACGAAAATTTGCGGCGAAATTGAATTTATCGAATCGTCAAACTAGACGGGAATGACGATGATAAGCTCGATGAATCGATTCGAATAATTTTATTTTGAGGTTACGTCCAAATCAATTTTAGCACGAATATTTGCGGCGAAATTGAATTTATCGAATCGTCAAACTAGAGGGGAATGATAATGATAAGCTCGATGAATCGATTCGCATAATTGTATTTTGAGGTTACGTCCAAATTAATTTTAGCACGAATATTTGCGGCGAAATTGAATTTGTCAAATCGTTAAACTGGACGGGAATGATTATGATAAGCTCGATAAATCGATTGACAACGATCTATGCTCGTGCACGTGTTTCTCATCGCGAGTAAACAGCGTGAGCTTCGTTGCCGAATTTTAGGTTATGGTTGGCTATTGAGAGACCGACAACAAGCTTTGCAATTGAGAATTTTTACACATTGATACGAATAAATATTGACATACCACAATACGAGAATTTATACGGATTACACTCGTTGCACCCGCGAAAATTTTTGCGACAGACATTAATAAAAAAAATCAACACTTAAATATTACTTTATAGCACGATAAACACGACACAGTAAATACAACACCTGCTGACCTGCTCCGACAATTAAACTGACATGGCGGACGATAAAGTGTCGCCATCTGTGTTCGAATCACGGTCTTTCATGGTTTGAATTCCGAATTAACGATCAACTGGTTTTTTTTCGAGCGGGTGGCGCCATCACGCGGTAAATTCGATCAACTTAATATCAGCAGAATAATTTCCGATAAAAATGGTACATGATGGTAAAGTCCTTTTTCTCATTATTTGCTGATGCAACAAATTTAAAAAAATTAAGATTTTGCGTCTTCAATGTAAAATTGCAATTATTTGCCCAAAAAAATCGCAAAAAAAACATCCGTCTAGTTTCAAATATGTATAAAAATATATACTTAGTTTTCCTGCCTGCCAATAGGTATATATATATATATCATAGGGACAAAAAATATTCTTCAGTTTCTATTACAAAAGTTCTTTAATCGAACATGTCGTATAAACGCATCCATACAAATTTATTAACGTCATTAGAAACAAAATATTAGAAATTTCGTTCTATCGTATATTCTTCTTATAGGCCTAATTTAGAGTTGGAAGTCAGCGAGGAATGTTTCGAGGCAATAATTGCTGTCTTGGAAAGGGGAAAAAGGGAATGAGAAATTTGGTAATAACACAGATCATGATAAACATGATCTATAACTAAAAAACAAATCAGTTTAATCGAATTCTCTATAGCCTCAGGATATCATTGTTCCTATTGCACTTTCCTGCCTCGTCGTTAGTGTCGAAGCTAAACGTGGCCTCATTGTCACATCACCCTTGCAATTATTCTCGAATAAGCAATCCACCAATGATATTTCATTGACATTAGAGAGTAATTCCTTACCGCCCGTTTTTCCATCGTTGCCCGAAAGATATTTTTCCGTCTCCATGCGTATTCCGTACTCCTTGAAGCCCGACAAACTGCATTTTATCGCGTTCAGACGAGCCCCATCGTGCAGCTTAAACAAAAATTAAATAAAACATTTTTATTTAATTTTTTTCACTAATATAACACATAAAATGAGTATATTTTTCAATTCCATTGTTTTTTTTTTTTTCCCGATAGTTATTAAAGAAAGGTGTCTGATTTTTCATAAATTTGACCAAAGAATAAAGTTTCCTCGACATTGAGGAAATTTTGAAAAAAATGCATTTTTGAGGGTTTGAAGGGAAAAAAAAATATTCACCTGCACGCCCTCCATGCAATCCTTGAATTTGCACTGGTCGAGGGTTGCCTCGCCAGTCGGATGAATCGATACAGCAGTTCCGAGACCCAAAAATATCGTATTTTCTACTATCAATTTGCAACCAGGCAAAACGACTATACCCAATTTTATAACGCTCTTGCTCGAGACGTAAACCTCGCAATTGACTATTTTGACGATGCCTCTTCTGACCAGTACACCCACTTGGAGTTCGCTCAAATCCAACCGAATGTTTTCCAACAAAATCTTTGAAAACAAAAACAAAAAATAAAAAAGAAAATACATAAATTAATAAAGTTTATAATTAATAAATTTCGTATAAATGGATATATTGAAAAATTTCGAAAAATGATCAATCATACTCATTATCGACATAGAGCAGTAAAGAGAAGAAAATTTTGTTTACTTCGCCACCCGAAAAATCAAAAAGGGACGGTCCGCTCTCTGTCTCCTCGGGATGAATTACAGTCGATTCCAAATCTCCAATTCCTCTCAGTGTACCACCTTCCTCGAGACCTCCAGCTCCTTTTATGTAATGCTCGCCTTCGCCAATTATTATCACATCACCGATTTCAGAAGCATTCAGAGCCTCTCGCAAACATCCTGTTACTCTGCAAAATTGTCGAATAGAAGCTATTAAATTACAATAAACGACACAAAGGATTCGTCAAATTTGTCCAATTTTCATTACTGGCAATTTGTCTTGTAACTTGTCTGTCGGCAATACCAGAAGAATTCTGATATTGCCATATTGACCAGCCTTGAAACTTTGTAAATCAAAAACTGAGTGAAGATTTTTTTTCAAATCGAATATTTCAACATTTTCAAACTCCCATCCTACAATATATACATGAGTATGTAATTACTAAGTTTTCAAAACTTTCCCAACAATAATTTGTGCGTTTCAAAATAATTAAAATAAATGTTCAGGTTTCAAGACGACGAGAGGAAAATAAAAGAAAAAAACAAAATAAAGATAAAATACAAAAATATAACAAACTTCAAAAAAATATCATCCCCCATAAATTGCCTGGCTCTGTTCAGGCAATCTATGGTATTTTGTGGCGATCCTCCATGCCATACAAAATATCCTTCCTTTTTTCTTCCTCTACTCTCGCGCCTCTTTGTCTCGAAATTGCCTGTGCCAGCAGCTCCATTTCTCGTGAGCATATCTCTCATAACAGGATTTTCCATAACTTCCATCTCAGTTTTAATCTGTTGCATTCTGAAGTGAAGTTTCATGAGTTGACAAGCTTTTCCCTCGTCCATTAATTTTTCGGCATTGTCCTCCTCCTCCTCGGTTATATCAGCCTCGAGACGCTCAATTTTTGCCTGTATCTCACGACCCTCCCTCGTCAAACTTCGGACAATGTCGCAAGTTTCTTTTTCAACTGCTCCGCGTTTCATGTCATAAAAAAGTCTTATTCTCGTCTCGAGATGTGAATTGACCCAATCAACGGTATCATCGTCGTCGCAATCCCAGGGCATCCACAAATATTTATAAAAAAATCTCAGCTGATCGACGCAATTTGCCGTGCCTGTGATGTCCAAAACATCGGAGTCTTGTCGACGCGTTGGATAAAGATCAATCAACTCTACATCGTATTTATCCGGCAATTTATTTTCATCATATACCGCGAGAATCTTAACGAGTCCTGTTAATTCGCTAAAATCAATTTGTTCAATTTCCACGACCACTATGCTCGGATAATGTATTTCAAAATCCTGACAAATAAGTCTTGGAATTTTCCACAATGCCATCCAACCTACAGGCTCAATTACCAATTCAATGTGAAACGACCATATCGATTTTATCTGTGATGCTGGCACAATGCTTTCGCGATGAGACAATATTTCCGTAAAGTCAACCAATCTCTCTTGAAGACTCTTGTCAAACTTGAATATATCCATTTTTTTCAACGCTTTATTTTCTTCCTACCCTTTTTTTTAATGCTCCTCTTAACCTCTCCGGATTCAAAAAAACTCGAGAAAAAAACGCGGATTTCTATGAAATTGCTTACTTTAACCGAGTGGTGTTTTACTTTTTTTTTCGCAAATAAAATTATTACAACGAGAAATGCCCAAATAAACTTGAAAAGATTTAATCTTCTCGAACGTTTCGCGATTCACGACCCCACGATGAACGAAAAGAAATAAACTGAACAAAACATCGTCTGCACCAACCTCCAACCGTTTGAATCAGAAACATTTGAAAATTCGAGACAGTCGCCACCTATCGGCTCTTACGAGAACCCGCTCGCTCGTGCCGTTACAGGTGCATATATATATATGCATCTTTCCGCTGCAGTTTATTCCCAGATGATGCTTATCAATTATGACATGTAAACGATCCCAAAAGTATTGCCTTCATTGTCTTTATGAAGAACCAATTATTTTGGTCGTCAGGGATAAAGAATTGTATTCATTTATGTATTGTTGGAAATCTTTTCAAATTTAGTCGGCTTAGCGATTCTAATGATACAGTTTGTAGAGACGCATGCAGGCCACCATCGACTATCAAAATTATTCCATATTCTACATCTATTTGTAAAACTTGCGACTCACCCTATTGCTGCACATTACGGTTGACATTGTTCCCTCATCGAAATGCGTCTAAATTAACAACAAAAATTCATAATTATGGTAACAAACATTTGTTAATCTCAAATTGTTTAAAAACAGAACTGCTCTCGTCGTCGCGACCAGGGCTACAATGAGTTTGAAAAAAAGACGCGCGATTGTGGCGCCTCCTGCGTCTTGTCCGTTAGATAGCGTCACCAGTCATATCTAACAAATTCTGACTTCCCGACGATTCTTATATTTACATTTGTCACGACAAAAAAATAATGCCGGTAGAAATAAGCATAATAGGCGTTTTGTTTGGACGCTAAAAAAAATGGCTCAGGAAATGGTTGGTATGTAAAATTTTCATTCCTAAAATTTCGACGGATCTCGAACATTTATTGAATTTCCGTCCCGAGTCAAATATTTGATCGGACACTATCTAATTTTCCTATTTTCTTTTAGAAAATATTTCGACGAATTTACACGCTATATCGATCGAGAATCTCGAGTGCAGCTACGAATTTTGCAAGGGAAATGGAGACACTGATTTTGACGCGATAATTGGCCACATAGAGGATCTTTTGATGGGTATAATTAATATATATATGTATACAATGTTTACCAGCAGGTCCAAATTTGAAAAAATATATCTTATCTAGAATAAATTTTCGTCAATTCTCATTTGCAATAGATGTTTGCTTTTTTTCAAGGAAGTTGTGACAAAAAAATATACAAATTTTTTATTAACAACCTTTTTCATCTTTTTTTTTAATAACAAGGGTTATTGTACCGAAATTGATTTTTTTTAACGACACTATTTCAGAAGATGAATTTCATGAGATACAACAAAAATTTCTGGACAAATATTGGGAGATTTTTGAGCCAGTGGAGGAAAATAAATTAATTTACATGGATATCTTCGAAGAGTATGTGAGTTTCTCTCAGACGATGTTATTTAAAAAAAAAAAACTCTTAAATAAAAAAATAAAACTTGCAGATAAATGTGCCAACTTACCCAATTATTTCAGACCAAAGACATCGAAACATATATCGATCAGAGTTTAAAAAAATCTATGCCTGCATTTGCGATGGAATCCTTCTTAAATCAATTGAGGTAAATAAATTCTCCTGATTTTTGCTTGGATATTTTTTTAATAAAAAAAAAATGTTATTTAGCGAAAAAGGACCCGAATTGGATGGTGAAGTTTTTGAAGTTTTGTCAACGTTCACGGATTTCATAGCATTCAAAGAAATGTTTTTGGACTATAGAGCTGTGAGTAATATTTCGAAAAGAGATTCAGAAAAGCAACAAAAAAAAAAAGAAGAAAATAAAAAGTTTGTCATTTTAGGTAAAAGAAGGAAAAGTTCAAGATCTGAGCACGGGAATATCCATCACCTCTGTAAAGTCGACAAATTACGACAGCGATGATCCAACAGGATAATGAAAAAGAAATGAAAAAAAAATTAAACATCAAATTCCGTCCAACCTAAAAGTCATTAAAAACATCGTGTAATATTATCAACAAATAAAAGACTGCACATCCCGCATCGATATTATACGAAATATTTTTTTATTTGATGAACAAAAAAAAGGGGCATTGGGTTTCAACCAATTTGCATAAAAACTGATATTTTCACCGTTTCCTCTTAATTTTTTACTGTTAAAATAAAAAAAATGAAGAAAATTCACCAACTCTCTCAGTGCATCAGAATTTCCATTTGTACGAGTCGACTGTTTGTCTCGTTGGGCATTCTGTATGGAAGCGTCCCAGCGAAACTCGTCAGAGCTCTCGCTTGTTCGCGAAGATCGCGAAGTTGTTGTTCGCGAGCTATCTCGTCACCGGGTTCAGTGGAACGTAATTTTTGATACTGTTTGTACAGTATTGTCATTGTCGCTAAAAGAACGTCCGACAATGCACCCGCAACTTCCGGTGAAACGCGTCTCAGCGCAGTAACACGCTCGTCCACTTCTTTCACATGAAGAGGAAGCAATTTCGAATCGGCGATTGTCTGAAATACCATTAAGAAGCCTCATTAAGACAGGAACAATAATAATAATAATAATACTTATATCTCGTACCAAAAAAAAATTCAATTATTTTCAACCAGGCTAGAAATATTGACAAATATCGAATTTCCACAGTTACAAATTTAATTATCTCAATGGCCTCGTGGGAGTCGATAAAATTGAATTAAAAGTCAACAAAAATTGATTACAGAAGTAATTAGAGTGAACAATTGCGACAAAAGAACGAAAAATAACTGTTGAAAAAAAAAAATAGAAAAAATTAATCGCACTTACTCTTAATGCACTCTGATACTGTTCGTTGTGAAACTGATCGAAAAACACCATGAGATCTCTGAGGGTATAAAAAGCAGCGACCAATTCGGCCGAGGCTTGAATAGCTATTCCTTGATATCTCAGGCTAATTTCCGTTGCAACGCTTTGAAGACGAGATCTGAGTGAACCCGCCATGTCCTTCTGACTGACGACTTGTGCGAGTAGCACACACATGAGGCTGAGTACTTTATCGTGATTGCCAGCAAGATCGTACATGGTCACGGAATCCTCGAGCAAACCTTTCCGATAAAGAGTCTCGGCGCATATATTTATAACATCATCGGTATTTATCTGAAATTGGTCCAATATCCCTGGCAATCTCCGTTCACGATCGATTTTTCCGACCAACAATGATCGAGTCGCAGGCGATGCATCGACTACCATTTCGGCCGCTGATGCGGCGAACATGTTTCTATCGTGAGCATCTTTCATGCATCTAAATAAGATGAATAAAATTTTACAAAAAAAAAAAAACAACAAGAAACAAATCGAATGTCTAAACATGAAATCTTGAAATTGCCTTTTTTTTTATAGATAGTTTAGTCTCATCTCATGGGGGAGAAGATGCAAAATAGATGCTGTTGATTAATTTGGTAATTTTTTTGTTCGTTTTTTTTTACCTTAATAAGAATAAATAATGAAGCGTCTCTTTCGGATCTGAAGACTCAAATCTCTTGACGTAGAGAAGAACGAGTCTAGCGAGGTTTAAACGTTTCGCCGGTGGTTTGTCCGCCGGATCGACCGTTATTAAAGGAGCCAAGACACTCTGACTTGGTGCCAGTAAGCTGTGCTCGTGCATTGCAGCTGCGAGATGGACAGCATGAGGCAAATGGCGAGCTCCTGCGCCACGTGCGAGAAACTCGATAGCAGCTTCGAATTGACCAGTGAGAAACAACATCGTGAAATAGAGAAAGGGCTGCTCGTGAGCGTGATAGTAAGATTCTCCTGAAATTTCAATACATATTATCAGTTTTTTATCTCCAAAATGATTTTTTTTCTTCTTTTTTTTCATCATTAAGGACGAATACTGATACTTGAAAAATTGTTTCAACAAATTTTGAAAAAAAAAAAACGAAACTCATGCGACAACGATATATCCAGACTGAAGAATATTTATTCAATACATATATTATATTTATTAATATAATTTATATTTATTCAAGGTAGAAATAAATAATAGGCATGCAATACGAATTTTCTTATTTGTTATTTATGCTAGAAAAGATTTTTCGCTTCATTATCAACATTTTTGTAGCATCACTATGCTTTGAATTCAATATTTTTGGTATCTTCGACACGATCGATGCATTTTCTATTATTATCTCATTTTTTATGCATTAAAATAAAAATCTCAAACAAAATATTAATATCAATTACATCAAACATGTCGAGCGAAGAAAATAGGAAAAAAAATAAATGAAAAAAAAATCTTTTCCCTTGAAAATAATCAAAATTATTTCCAACTCACCGTAAACTTCGAGAATGGTCGTTTGCAGATGATCGAGAGTCAATTTGTTTTCGGAATCGGGTTGATCGCGTACCTGACAAAGTTTGAGCCAGAGATAATCATCAGCGGTCGACATGACCTCGGAGTGCAAATCGTCAGGTTCACAAGGCACGAGGGCGCAATATGCGGCTCTCTTATAAGGATCAGTCGAGGATCTGACGTGTTTTCTGTAATGCAGTTTCAATATCGATTCTCCTCGTCCTGTAGCTCGTCTGTGAGGATCCTCGCTAGCTTCATCGAGGGCTTGACGGAATTCTTGAAAAGATTCACCGCATTGATTGAGACATTGAAGAGCGGCTTTAAAATCGCCAGCTCTCATGCAATAATATACGAGTGGCCATAGAGGTTTATCCTCGACCATTGCATCCTCCAAATCTCGATAATTTTGTATTCTTACGCCAACAAAACTCTTGACAAGAGGAACCGTTCCTGGTATTCCACCTCTCTTTGCTTGTTGCAAATTTTCGCTAACAAAAGAATTCATAAATTCACGATATCTGTTCTCAAGATATTTCCTCGCTTGTTCAACAATTTTTTGCTCTACCTCGACGCTAGAACGTGATTTAATTTGATCACCGCGTGGAGTCGGTGGAATATTGACCATACATCTGACCATTTGCCACATATCTTGTACTTTTTTGTCATTGAACGTTTCTGCGGCTTTGGAAAATGAGAGGAAGAGACTGGGCCGTGTTATTCCACGTAATACGTGATCATTGTACGTCTGTAATTCTTTGGCATATGCCATTTCTATGTTCGATAGACCGCTGACCATTGAACCAGCCAATTTTGTACGTTGCGGAGTGCCACGAAGATCAACCAGCTCACCCGATGGCGCAGTCATAGCATTTATTAT
The DNA here is from genome assembly GCA_963669185.1 of Dyspetes luteomarginatus. NCBI lineage: Eukaryota > Metazoa > Arthropoda > Insecta > Hymenoptera > Ichneumonidae > Dyspetes > Dyspetes luteomarginatus. The sequence goes on along the minus strand of OY769909.1, from coordinate 17,765,818 downwards.
CTCATAACGCATTTGCTTCCATTCGCCGAGCATATGCTCCATTTGTTGCACCCTGTTGAGCTCGAACGTCTAAATAAATGGGAGACAACCGATAAAATAGAATTGACAATCTTCGAGATCGATCTAGAATCTCCTCTATTTTTTTAAATTATCTTTCCACAAATACACGATACAAGTGCAATTATAAAAAAAGTTTCAAATTAAAACTCTCGCACTTTGCTTACGCATGATTTTTGGCCATACTCTTGTCTCTCAGATTCTTAAAATCTTTTGTTTCATTTAAATAATTTGGCCACAGAATGGATTTTTCGAGCATACTCGCAATGCGCAATGTTCAACTTTTAGTTTGCAACTTTTTACTTTTGCTTTTTTTTCCTTCATTTTGAATATTTGATATGTTTTTTGAAAAACGATTTTTTTGTTGTTGTAAAATCACAGAATACTATGAATGAATTGGACAATTATTTTTCAAATTATACAACTTACATCTTTGTGCACTTGTTCAATAATCGATAGAATAGCATTTTCCTTCTCATTTCTCAAATAGCTGACAATATCTGTATCTGCTATAGGATCAAGTGGTTCAAATGTTCGTCTCGCACTGAGAGAATTTAATTTCTGGGATATTTGTGGCAAATCGATGCCCTTCGAGCCCAACAAAAAATTGCTGAAATTTTAATGAAAAAAAGAAAAATTGTATATCGTTAATTCAATATGGCGTTTGATTGGAAAAAGTGAAATATCAATTTAATAAAACGACGAGAAATCACGATTTAAAAAAAACAATCTTACGCCTGAGATTGACTGTCCTGAGTGCCAGTTTGCGTTACCCGAGACCAAAGCTCGTTCGAAGCCTCGAAAATTTGACGAAGATTTCTCTCGACCTGGGGAAGCTCACCCGTACCCTCGACAGCGGCGGAAAGTTGTTCAGCCGATCTCAGCAACTCGTTGAAATCAGAGTCACCCATTTCTCGTTCGTTTAATCGTTGTTTGCATCAAATTATTATTCCACAATCGCGGATAGAGAAATACGTGAAAAAACAAACCAAATGTGCTACCGGCCTAACGGATACACTCGCGGTTACTTGGCTCTTCATAACCTAAATAATAAACGGCCAAGCCGCCAATTTATAATTGAGCATTAACCTAATCAGATGACATAGATTCCCGTACTCTAACCTAAAAAGGCGTTTTTGTACTTCCAGCTAGCGCCAACAGATGGCAGCACTGGCGAGTTTTTCATGAAAGGCGAAAAATTTTAAATATGAGAAAGATTTCCGTTATGCTGGTTAGAAATTAAAAATTAAGCGATAGCTGTTTAAAAAATACTTATCCTTTACTTTAGATATCTAAACTTGAGCCTAAAAAAGCCTTCGAAAATTAAACTTACCGTTTTGTTTGTATGTTTTGGAACGGGATGAGGAGAATTAACGAGTTCAAGTTGTATCTCATGCAGATATAATTTTTATTATCTTATTCAACGGATCGATTGTTTTATCAACATGCATTTTTAAACGTTACATTTTTGAGTATATTAATTTCATAAAATGAGCCAACGACTCTCCTAAATTGCTCGAAGCTAATAAAAATGTTTATCGTAATTTTACACAAATTGTATATATTTGCTTGTGGAATGAAAGTGGCACGAAGCTCATTTTTCACTTCATTTTTTTTTTTTTTTTTTTTTTCAAGATAAAATTATTTGAGTACGATAAAATGGCGATATTTTTTAAATTAGACTTTGTTAAACGCGGCTATATCAACGCTCTGTACGTATTCTTCGATTTCTTGAATCGCCTCGGTCAGCCAGTCGACAGATATTTTGTCATCCTCGACAACACACGAGATTTGGAGTTTGTGAATTCCATAAGCGAGCGGAACGAGTTTTGCTGCAATTAATTGAATACTCAGTAAATCGCTCGTATTCCATGTGAAAATTATATCAACTTTTTAAATTTGTTTTAAATCTTATTTTAGGCGATGTGACCCACTGATGAACGATAATAAATCGCCTTCCCTATTTTCTCCAAAACGATTTTTAGTATTACAGACGAACGAAAAAAAAAAAAAAAATGAACCGTCTCGGAGAAAAATGCGAGTACAAAATGGCTATTTTAATCATCGAGTAAACTTACCAGCTCCCCAAAGAAGACCGTCGGCTTGAATCTTTCGCACTTCGCTCTCCAGGACTTTCATGTCGGTCTCATCATCCCATGGCTTGACATCGAGAATTATGTTTGATTTGGCGATCAAGACGGGTTCTGAGAATGTAAAAATGATATCGCTAATTTAATAAAAAGAAAATTGTATTAATAAAAAAAAAAAGAATTAATTTCTTCTCTTGAAAATGTTGCCTTTGAATTTCCAGAGAAAGACAAAATGTTTAACACGCAAAAGTTGATCAAATGTTCTTGTAATTTAAAAAAATTTACTCACTCTTGGATTTTTTCGCGGCGTAAGCAGCGAGTCGTTCTTCTCGGATTTTTGCAGCTTCGGCGTCTTCACCCTGAATATTTATTTATAGTAACGAAGGAACGAAAATAAAATTCATCGCGAACGAAAAACAAATGCAAAAGGAGTAAAAAGAGAAATAACGAAATGGCGAATTCAAAAGAAAGACGAGTATGATGACAAAAAAATTAGATAAGATCTCGAAAACTGAGATGAATGAAATCAAATGATATAATTAGTTTGATAAAAAATATCACAATTTTCTTTCCCGACTAATTGAATTTTCAAGCAGGTGTGCAAAGTCACAATTAAATTGGCTCCCAGGCTGGCAATTCCGGTTACAATATTATCAACAAATTAAACGGAATACGCGATTAGAATTATTTTTTTACTAACTTTTTCTCAAATAATTCAAACATTTGATTTCGATCGTGAAGATTCGGTATATGCGACGTGAATGATATTCGTGCACAACTCATTCTTGAGTAGTACGATTAAATGATTGGGAATATCTGGTGTACTGTGATCGAAAAAAATGTAGACAAATCACAACAGCAACGAAATATTATCTTTTGACAAATAGATCGGCAATAAAATTCAAGCAAACACGGGAATTCTTTTGTCAAAGCCGACACGAAATACAATAATTGTTAAATAGATGAAAAAAGTAGCATTTCATTGGCGAAAATTGTTATTTGGAAATAAAAAATTTCCCACGATTTTTCTTCATACGATTTGTCGTGCACGTACCTCGGAATCGGAACCAAAAAGATCGACGTCGTCGTCAGCCTCGTCGGCTTTTGCAGCTGGAGCAGAATCTGCTGGCTTGCCTTGTGGCTTTGCTGGGCATATAGCTAACGAAGGCCAAGAATTTAAATTTACTTTCTTTTCCAATTCTTTGACAACGTCCTTAAGTTCTTGAACGCCTAAAAGGAAATTGTTCGAATTGTCAATTCTTTCGTTCGGACTTTTGTAAATTTCTCTTCTCACCACCATAAAAAAAAAACAAATAATAAAAATACTTTACTCACTATTTCGCAATTCTTGATTATCCTTTTCGAGGGATGCAACACGCGCAACGACATCGTGCATGGAAACATCAGTGCAGGCAGCAATTCCGTTCATCTGAAACAAATGGAGAGTCAGCAAAAAAATTGCACAAATCTGATAAAATAATATCAAATGATTAAAAAAAAAAAAATCTCATAATAAACTCCAAGTAAACTCTCGTCACGTACATAATGAATTATAAAAATAAAATCCACAAAATCAATCGAAAAATTCACTCGAAAAAGTTTAATTGCGGTGCATAAGTTTCTACTTTCACACGTTTTTACAGTAAAAAAAAACAAATTATTTCTTAAAGTATACGACAAAATAACCGTTGATTTTTTTCTTTTTTTTTCGATGAAAATTATTTTCATTTTAAAGTTAAATTTTTGGTAAATTCTTTTTTCTCCTTATTATCCGGGATATATATATGTGAGAAAGACACAGTGACAGATGAATGTGGGACGTGCGAACAATAAAGCGATCACGTTTGGCAAGGCAGTAGTCGCAAAAAATATAATAAAAATAATAAAAATTAGAAAAAAAGAGTGAGAGAATGAGGAAACCAAAAAATTGATCGTAAAATCGTTCAATGATCAAATTTACAGTACTCACACACTGTAAAGATTTTTTTATGTGCTGTCGAGCCTTGGCGATCTCGTTGGCCAAACTTCCACTGGCAGGAATGATTGGACAAATGGACTGTTGGTTTTCCTGCATCCACCGATATTAAAGGTCAACGCACACCAGGCCAATTATAATTGCAAACAATCGTATTGCCAAAACTCCAATAGATTTTATTTTTTATTTTTATTAAATAGACTTTTTCCATTAAATTATTAAGAAAAATGAATTCATTCAATTTTTATCATTGAAATTGGTACGATTATATATATATATATTGCATCCAATGGAGATTAGGCATGATAAATGCAACAGAGAAAAATTTCTATGTGTGGAAGAAAAAACTACTGATATTTTTTTTTTTCCACTTCAAGCAGAGACGAGCTAATGAAAAATTAGAGAGCGTGCGAGATGAGGGTACCACGTAAAATATCAAAAAAAGCAACTTCATCCAAAACATCTAAGGAATTTAAATTGCGGAAAAAATAAATAAATAAAAATACGAGCTTTCTCAGCAAGGATTCATAGTAATGATATTTATAATTACTCGATGAATGACTGGATTGTAAATATATAAGTCTTTCATCAGTAAATTTGTGCCCACAATCCTTGCTAATTGCTTGCATCACAATTATTTTCCCATTAGAATTTTTGGCCAACTTTGTTGAAGAAAAAAAAAATCAATTTTTACAAATATTCTCGTCGAAGAGTTGAAAGAAAAATACTGAAAAAAAAGAAATCTAAAATTTTGCAAAAAAACACAAAGATCGAAATAAAAAGAAATCGTGTTGTGTTGCATTCCATTGATTTGTTTTTTTTTTTTTTCTAAATCCATCGGATATTGGTACCTGTTGGACGGTAGCTATTTGTTCTTTCATATCAACGGCGTCGCTCTTAGATTTTTTCAAATTTCTGTGTCGTTTCGCCGCTTTGTTATTCTTATCCTTAGATTTTTTCGACGAATTAATCGACTGCTCGTTAGCTGTGCCAGTCACCTCTTGTGTCACGACATTTGTTATCAAATTTTTCACACTAGGCTCGAACTGTTGATGCTCCAGTACTTTATCACCCACCACCTTTGCAAAGTCGCCCAAAGCCATGATTACATTCGGTAGTCCCTCGACAAGAATTTCAGTTAAGAATTATTGAAAAATAAAAAATAAAAAACATCCTTTTCCCACTGTGTATAAAATTCGAAATACGTGATAGAACAATTGTTAGTAAAATTATGAAAAATTTGAATGCATGTGTGATTGTCGTGTTATAGTGATATAAACTAATTTTCCTATGTTATTGTTATTTTTACTTCAAGCTTTTTTTTTTTTTAACATCAATACAATTATCACCAGATATTCCCCAAAGCACGAGTTAAATATTTCATGGATAGTATGTACAATAGTGATTTGACTAAAGATTCAAAATGCATATGCAGAGTTTTTTAGAGAATAGAAAAAGAAAAGGAAAAGAAAATGATTTGTTTCGTGGATGTTCGGGTCAAGTAGGAAATGGTCGATCTTTTTTTTTCTAAAGTACACGTTTTCAGAAGGTTTTGAAAATTTATCATTTTCTCAAAATATATATATATTTTTTTAAATTATTTTTGTTTCGACGGTAAATTTTTATTTTTCGCAAATTTTCTTTCTCGCTACGTTCGAAAAACATTTACTTAAGAGCATCAGTATGAAGAGCACAATTATGACGGTATATTTATGAGAAACATTTTTTTTTGTTCGTTTTTTTTTTTTCGAGGGATCTTGTCGAAGGACTAGCTTTTTTTTTTCTTACCTTGGCGAGTCTTTCGAAATGAAGGCAAGCGGCCTTATCGTACGATGGCTTGTCGAACCATACTTTTTCCTGTGCCAATGCGGTTGCAGCCATTTTTTTTTTTTTTTTTGGTTTTTGTTTGTTTGCTTTTTTTCTTTTGTTACTGTGATTTTTTGCGACAAGCTGGAAATGAATTAGCTCAAATTTATTAAGTGCCTCAACGAAATTGGCTCGAGAATTTTTTTATTTTAATGATAATGAAAAACGCGCAAAGGCCTTCGTGATTACGTGATAACGATTGATAATACAAATATTGGATTAGAATTAAACGAAAAATTATACAAACTTTGAATTTATCGGAATTTTGTTTTCACGTATAAGAAAGTCTCGAATAAAATTAGAGCTCGGAAATAAGCAAGAAAGCGAGTGGAGATTCGGCTGTACAAATATTTCATCGATATATATATATTTATTTTACATATATAAAAAAATACAAAATTTCCTCACCCAATCAAGATATTATCTTTCTTTTTTGTCATTATTCGTAAAAACGATCGATAACAATAACATTTTTAAGTTAATAATAAATGTTTTCAATAATTAACGTCAATATTTCAGTGTTAAAAAATTCACATCGAAATTCTTATATCCTAATGATCGAAAGATGAGAACGATAATGAATGTGGGAAGAATCATTTTTTTTCCTATCGACATAAGGCACGTAAATCTTGGAACAAATCTCCTCAAGTGTGCAATATAGTGGGCAATTGTAATAATTTGTATTAAAATACTTTTAATAATTTATATTGAAATACTTTTAATAATTTATATTGAAATACTTTGAATAATTATCGTTCGATCTACAAGTGTGATAATAAATAATATCACAAGGCTGAAAATTATTCCTATCAGTCACTGCTATCATCGCTAAAGTATTTTGATTTAGTTCTCTGCCTTTTTGAATGATTTCCTATCAAAGATTCGAGATTATAGTTCTCAGATTTGTCATTATTTTGTTCTACAGGTTTTCTTCTCATTTCGTTTAAAATATCGATCGCGCTAATTGCTGAGAAAGCCGGTGGATCGACGCAGGGATGAATCTCTCGGGGTTTGAAATACTCGATGAAAGCTTTGAGCTCGTTGTAAGATGCGTGCATCGAGCTACAAACGTAAAAACGATTATCCAATTTTTCATCCCACTCGGATATTTTCTCGGTCAAATCGCGACCTGACCAACGTAAAACTGAGGGCACGATAGTTAAAATATTTTTAACGCCAACATCGCGCCTGCATTGTAAGCCATATCGTGAATTTTTCATCATGCAAGCGTGAATCGGAGTACTCAGAGGATCGATGGTGATGCATCTTGATAATTCGTCTATTCTCAAATAATTCTCGTAAACCGAAGATTTAACATGAACACGTTTTTTCAATTGTTTCATTAATTCGATATATAAAAATTCTGGACCATAAACAGCCGAACACTCGAGAATAATGCAATTTTTTGAATCTTGAGAAATCCAACTTTTCGCAACGCGACAAATTTCCTCGAGACTAGCTTGTCTGCTTGGCAATTGACGATAATCCGGATTGAGAAATGTCGTATCGAGATAAATTTTGTCAAATTTGAGGGGTAAAATTGTCTCGCCATTGTAATAATTGAGCGGTTTGAATTTTGGCAAATCGCTGGGAGATATACGAAAATCTCCGGTATACAAAATACGAATTTTTTTATATTCGAGGATAAACATTACGGAGCCTGGACAGTGGCCAGCTGGAACACAATTAACGGTGATACTCTCGTTGCAATTATTATGAAAATAATTGACTATTATTGGCGAGCACACTCTTATCTCCTTGATAAATTGTGTAAGTTTGTCGCTCAGATGAAATTTTCCCTCGAGAATCGCTTTGCTCAACGATGTGCAGTATATATAATGATTTTTCTCACAAAGATTATGAAAAAATGTCTCGCTCAGTCCCATCATGTGATCGGAGTGGCAGTGACTCAAAAAGTATGACGAAGACAACAAGTTTGCTTTGTCGAAACGATCCACCGATATTCCTGGAATCTCCTCGATTAGACCTTCGAATGTTGACATTGTGAGGTGTAATTTTACCTGCAATTAACAAACGCGATACGATCGTCGATTCTCGATGGGACAACTTCAAGACGAATATTTTTTTTTCTTTTTTACTATCAAACTATTCTATTGAGAAAAGTAGATGAGTTGAAGCTCAATGGAATACTGCAATTTGAACAAAAATCTTTGCGAGAGATGTGGAAAAAAAAAGACAATTATGGAAATGAAGGTGGGACACTCGACATTTTTTATTTTGTATGAAAAATATTGTAAGGTTGATTGAAAAATAGGCAAAGGGAATCAGCGATGCTAGGTAAGCCCACGAAAGGGAATGAGGATAGAAATAATTGGAAAGATAATAAAGGGATCCAAAGAATAAGGAAAAAGGGAGAGTGGTCAATAAATAGGGACACAGGGATGTAATAAGAATGGAAAATCCTCACAAGGCATTTTTTGGCAGTTTGGGTTGCGCGAAAATGCTCACATGAAATGGTAAATAATTTTTCTATAAATTCATCGTTATATGTTTTCTGATAAATTATTCAAATATTTTTCGATTCAACTTCATTCGTACCAATTTTCATTTTAAATTGTGAAGAGATTTTCCAAAGCTCGGCAAAAGATCGAAGAGGAGGGCCCTATAGATTTTGTCCTAAAGTGTGCAACTTTTTTTTTTCGTTCGACAGCAAAAAGGAGCTATTCCCTATTTCAGCAAGTGAATCTTGTTGATATTACAGTTGAAAGAATTTTCAACTGTTTAAACTACGCAGTGTCAGTTTTTTTACGCTAAATACGACGAGAAAACAGCTGTTTGTCAAAGTTGAAGGAGATCCCTTTTGAGGTTATGTCAGTCAAACTGGCCGGAAGCGCAAAGGAAAACGAGATGACGTTTCATCCAATATTATTGAAGATGATCGAGTATGATGATGTAAAAATGTTCATGGACGGATAATGAATTTCAAGCCATCTTCGACAATTCAGAAAAAAAAAACTGTATTAAATTCCCTCCACTGAACCATGTGTCGTATCGATCGTGCATTGGGACACGTTGACGAAAGTTTTAATGGACATGAAAACGATACGATAACTCGTATATACAGTTGAAAGATTTTTTTTTTTTTTCAAATAATAGGTTAAAGTAATTTCATTACGTACCTTGAGTGCTGGTCGTACGTTGATAATGTGTCTTTGAAAAAGACGATAGTCTTGTAAGGGTCGTGCCGAAAAATCAACCTTGTCGCCGGATACTTGCGCGAGCGAGAGTGAGCAGTGAGCAATAAGTAAGAGGGAGTGACAGGGGATGTTCTTTCTGTGTTGCCCCCACTCCTAAAATGTACGCTGTATTTATATCATACTTCAGATGGCGCAGCGAACAGTGAGCTAAACTTTTTTAATACAGGAATTTATTTTTCTGCGCGATATGTAGTTTTATCAGGGGTCAGCAAAGTCTATGAGCACATTGAGCACGGTACAATTTATTTTTGGGTTAGATAGAGGAAAAAAAAGTTCACGAAACAAGTTATAAGAAAACGTTCAATAACTCAAACGCAGCTACGACACTTTGAGCATAAGAAGAAAACGGGAGAAATATGATTGATCCGAGTTCTAGCAGGTTTTCGGAATTTCCGAATGATCTTGATGTAAGTTTTAGAACCGGTGCCGATACTTGTGCAATAAATCCTCAAATCTCCCACAAATGAAAAAAAAAAAGATGCTCGGCAAAACATGGTTGTTTTTTTTTTCAGAAAGTTGTTTTGACCCCCGAAGAGATGAGGATTTATAAAGAATGCAGTCAACAAGCAATGGTAAAGAGGGGTGTACCTTTTGGCTTGTCAGCTGCGGCTGGAGCTTATTTTGCACTCAAGGCCGGATACTTAAAACCAAATGCAACTTTCGGTTATAAACCAGCCATTGGAATTGCGGCGTTATTTGGATGTTTCGCAGGATGTGTTTCATACAAAGCAATATGCATGCAAAAAGTACTTGATCTTCCTAATAGTACATTGAAGCAACGAATCGAGGCTTCCAGAAAGAAATATCAACAAAACCTGTACGCATATATGTGCATATACATTGGTGGATTTATCTAGTTGAATTTTGAATTATAACTAAATTTATCAGATATTAAAAATAACATCATATAAAATCTGTAACCTTTAGGAATTTTGAAAAGCTTACAAATTCAATTTTTAGTTCACAATTTATTTGCATTGTTTCTCAATAAAATTTTAGTCTTCTTATTCTCAACATATGGATAAAAAATCTCATAAAAATATATAGGTTTTAAATTTCCACTAAAATCATTGCAAACTAAATAATAGCTAAAATTATTTGAAATTTTATTTTTACACCCTTATCCCGAATATATACACGTCTATACAGTTTTTTTTTTCTAAACGGGATTGTTCCTCGTTTTGAGAATATTTTGAATGAACTGGGCATTGAATACTGGAAACAATTTTTTTTTTTACGTTGAAACGAATTTTCCTCGAGGAGAAAGCAGAATGGGATGCTTGAAATGATATTAAAATATGAATTTTGATTATTTTCCAAGATCATTATCGCAAGGAGTACGTTCGCCACAAGAACCATATACCAAGCCTCAAGGGTCAATGATTTCTGGTCTACAAATGGAAACTTATCAACCATCGAACGATTTTGATGGATTTACAGGGGTCAATACAGATGGTAATTGTCATCCGATATTTATTTCTAGATTCGTTCGTTTTCAGCTTTAATCATTGATTAAAAGTATAATTTATTACTCTTTCTCTATGATATTAAAGATTTATTCACAGCCCGATTAAATAAATAAAAAAAAACAAATTCATAAGTCACGTACAATTAATACAGCATATGCAACTTTTTTCAAAAATTAATATCACATTTTTATAGGCGATCAACCCTCTAATTTCAACCTGCTTGAGCCCCTTGACAAATTTGGTAGTGCACCAACGACTTATGATGAACTTAGGCAACATAATCGTGACGAATACTACAGATCACAATCGTCTAGGTATGGATGAGATTTTTTTGTTCACGATTTATCGTTTTTCCTCTTACTCGACATTGTAATTTTTATTACTCCCGCAAATATTTGAGCTCAATTTAGAGTGTTGGTCATTACTCGAATGGCGATCTTTTTATTTATTTTTAATAATAATTGAACGATTTAACATCGTAAATGGCTAAAATGATGTCAAAATAACATGAAATGAATGTTATCAATGCGCATCCATTACGCATGTTACTCGAATAGTTTGAATAAAAATCACCCAACGAATGAACGGAATGGAGCAAAAAATACATTTTAGTAAATTATCGAGAGAAGAATATTCCTCTTAATTTTTCTCTTCAATAATTCTCTATTAAAATTTCGCATCGAATTTCAGATCACAGCCACCCCCAGCAGGTAATCCGCGATATGCTCAACCTCAAGCTCCGATATCCGAAGAATATCAAAGCTTTGATCGAGACAGAGTGCCGCAGTATCAACTAGTCGATTAAACAATTCATGAGATAATAATAATAATAATAACAATTATTATTATTATTATTTCGTATTGAGTGTTGTACGATATTTTTGTGAGAAGTTTAAACGAACTCATCTATACAGATTATTACTTCGTGTTGAATCGATACTACGTGATGTGAGGCGATGTGAAATAAAGCGTCTTTTGCAAATAAATATGCAATCATTTTATTTCAAATAACAAAAACAACGAAGGTCATCACAACTAATAATCCTCCTTAAGGCTAGACGAAAATTCTAAAAATTATCAACAATCTTGATAAAGTGAAATTTTCGTAAATTCACAAAAAATTCGCTAAATTGGATAGAAAATAATACATCTACTTGATTAATCTTTTTGATTAATAAAATTTATAAGCATGTCCAAAAATTCGATTGGCTTTTCCACATGCACCCAATGACCTGCACCATTGATATAACGAAATTCGGCTCTGGTGAACAAATTCTTGATCGTCGGATGATCCTCTTTTCTTATATAATCGCTATTTCCACCACCGATAAACAATGTCGGACCGTCGTAGGTTTTTGTACGAATTTCCGGAAATGCCGCAATTTTGTTTGCAAAATTTTCAGCTAGAATTGGAAGATTTACGCGCCATTTGAACTTTCCCGGCTCGTATTCCACGAGATTCGTCAACAAAAACTAAAAGTAGGATAAAAATAAGGCATTATTTTTTTTTCTTGCTTAGTCCTTTCCATCAATGACAATATATATTGGGAGATTTTTTTTGTGTTCATTTATGGCACAAAAAAGATTTTCGTATTTTTTAACAGTAGAATAAAATTTTATTTTTATCCATTGATTGGTCAAAAAATCACAGATTCGACGATTAATTATTTCACCAGTAACTTTTATGTCTGTTTTTTTCGTTCAATTTTCTTTATAGTTATATAAAATTTATAATTTTGAGTCAGGATAATCAGCGTTTAAACTCTGTTTAACTTCAGAGGAAAAAGGCTTTAAACTTTGTTACGTTTTCGTAGACATTGAAAGTCGAAGATCAATTCCACATACCTGTCTCAGAGTATCGGAGTGTATAGTTGTAGCGAGTTGTCGATCAATCGTTTTTCGTGTTTCGGACAACGACGAACCCGATTTAATTTCAACCGATAACATAGCGTCGAATATTGCACTCATAGATCTCAAACTTTCACTGGTACGTACTGGCGACATATCGACTACCACCAACTTTCCCACTATATTAGGATAATTGAGCGCAGTGCACATCATTGCTGCGCCACCCATACTATGACCAACAAGTATGGCTTTTTCAACATCAAGACTTTCCAAGAGCTTTGCAACGTCGTTTGCCATGTCTGGATACGTCATGATCGACGAATGTGGCGAATCTCCATGATTTCTAGCATCTACCGTGATTACCTGAAATGATATAGTCAAAAAAAAAAAAGCAACTCAAATTGTAGACTGTTGAGGCAACTTTTATCGATTATTCGTTAAAATAAAGAATTTCAAATGATTTCCATAAAAATAAATGCAGCAAAAAGGAAGGTTCAGAAGATTAAACAATTCTCAACTCTATTTGAAAAAGTAGCAAAAATCGAAATCTATTTTCACAATGACACCATTTTTTTCAATTTTCAATATTTTTTTATTCACCTTGGTACCTGCTATAGCCAAACTCGTACAGATTGAGAATCTGTTTATTTTATTTTTATCCAGATAAGCAGAACAGCCGGAATTTTGAGAACCATGAGCCAACTTTTTTTTTTTACTTTTTTATACCTATTTAGTTATTTTGCGATATATTTTTTTTTAAACGTCCTTCAACTATCTGTGAATATGTACGAAAAATTCCCTTCCCAAAAAAACCTTGTAGTTTTCTTTAAAAAAAATTGCGAACATGGCATAAAAATTTGGCTTCTAAACAAGAATAAGTTGATATCCGGCCACAGCAGAGTCAGATGTGATGTATTATTTTTTTTATGCTTTAATTTTATCCATTGAGTGTAAAAGGCGACATAATAAAACATATAATTTGTCGATAACTCAGCATAAAGTAGAAAAGCTCTCTTCTTGCATAATAATCTAATTGTTAAGTCATTGAAAAGCACATAAAATTACCTTACGTTTTGTTTTTTCGTGAATGGCTTTTGCAAGACTGTTCCAATTATTTTTAGAACCGAACAAACCGTGCATTATGAGAATCGGTGATAGATCGAAATTTCCAATATTGGCCGCAGACGATTCGTAAGAAGCGTATGCCAAATTGACCGCTGTTCTGCTAAATAAATAAAGGTTAAATAACCTATAAAATGGAATTTTCATACACACAAAGGTCATAATTGCTACACGAATATTAGTCGTATCAAAATTTCCTTATATTTTCAATCTCGATTACACGTTTATTTTTTTATTTTCAATTAAATATTCGATTAAAAAATGAATCTTACTTATCGTAATACTTACCAAGAGCAACATTTGCTTACTCTTCGATTCAATATTCGATTTATCCCAAGAAGACCGGACACTGACAATTCGGCACTTTTTACCGCTCGTAAACTATTCACGAATGTCATAGTGGCAATTGATAAGAAAGAGTTGAAACAATTAAATGGTTCGTAAAAGTTACGAAAAAAAAATAATAATAATAAGGCAAAGTGATATTGGGATCACTTTATCAGTGTCGAAATAGCCCGCCGACCGCTGACACAGATTTGTCATCTCGCTTCCCCCCACCTCTTTCACTTAAGCCCCGTTCACATGGGACTGCGAGACGCCATGAAAATTACTGATTGCCATACGAAACTTTCCAATTATACGACAAACGAATAATCAAAAAAACAAACCATCGAACAAACCGAAACAAAAGTGTATTTATACGTGATTGTTCAAATCTTCTTGCACGATTATAAAAAAAAAGATTAATCTCAAGTGAGAGCGTAAAGTACTTACCGGGCAATAGTCGTCGGCACTTTGACGATTGTTGTGAACGATCACTTAAAGGTGACACGAGAAACTGAAGAACGTGGCGTTTATACATTTCGTCGGGTCTGACAAACGATTCGTGACATACGGCGTGAGACATTTAATTCCCAAAAAAGCAGAGATAACGGCTATAAAAATAGGATAACTTTACAAATTCTGAAAGAGTCTGTAAAACGTAGAAACGTAGAAATTCGTAGGTGTATTGAAAATACTTTTTATACCGCCGCCAAAGGACGTACCATCGTTCGAGCTGAATAAAAGTTCTGTTAACCTTCAAGAATATTGTAAAGATGGAAAAGTTTGTTCTACCGTTCTTATTATTGTTGAGCTTTTACAGCGAGACAAGTGCTTACTTTATAACAGTCGATGCACACGCCGAAGAATGTTTTTTCGACAGAGTCGAAGCTGGCACAAAAATGGGTGAGTTTATCTTCTATGACGTACTTTAATTATCAACGATGAGTTTTTTTGTTCGAATAACAGTCTACTACCAGTGTTTATGCAAATAGAAAATCATAGTAAATGTGACGTTAATATTTGTATGAATTATTTCCTTTCTGTCAATTACTAAAATTACTTTTTATGAAATCTAGTACTTAACCTCAAAATTATTTGAGACTCCCTCGCCACTCAACAATCTGTTTAATGAGTTCTTTCACTACAGAATTTGAATTATAATAATTTGTTAATAAGTTAAATATATACTTTATATGGATTTCGCATCTTATATATTTCCAACCGAATTTATTTCTTACATATAGTAAGAATTGTATTTGGGATATAGAAGAATTTGTCAAAAATATATTCAATATATTCAAATATATCTCTTTGATATATCTGCCATAGACTTTTTTTCTATCAAAGATGTCTCAAAGTCATTCTAGTTTTCCTTGAAGACGATGCAAAAGCGCCGCCACGTGACTTTCGCATCGACTTAAGTCAGTTGTTAACACAGCCTTTATTACCCTAAACATCGATGGAATTGTCAACTACGAAACTTTCGTGCTCCTTCATCTGTAATCGGTATATTTTAGCTGATAAGTCATCAAATCAAAATGGCTGACTTTACGCAAAGTTTTTAGCTAACGTCAAGCGAAATAAATTATTAGTTAGAGTTACAATCTTTAAAAAATGGGGGCTATAATGATTATAAATGCTGAGAACAGTACAACTGTACTTGGTCAAAAACGTCTACGTTTGGCGTTCTAGAGATAATACTTTTGCAGTTGTTTCCACAGGAGGATCAATATTGCTGTGTTCAATGCGAAATTTGTACAATTTTTAAATCCCATACAGAAACGTTGCAATGATTATTCTCAACCTTAATTTAAAATCGTTCTTTAATCCTCCATCAACAAACATATTTTTACTGAAGTGGCGAGCAATATGGATCATTTGATTGTTAGTTTACTTTATATTATTAGGTGTACAAATAAATTTCTTGCTTTTTTTTTTGTTAAGTTCAAAATTTATTTATAAAAGTTCAAAAAAGATTTTAATCAATAAAATAGTCTCCATCATTTTCAATGACCTCAAGCTATTTATCGACCAGCTGACGAATCCCACTTAGATATTCTAATTTAAAATAGTTTTCAAGATTGACGAAAATGAAAGCAACAAATTAATTTGTACACTCAATATTTCATGTTCTAGATTTAAAAAAAATTTACCAAAATGTCAGCCAAAGTTGTTAAATAATTTTCTTATGCAAAGCTTTCCCCTTAGGAGAAATTCAAGACAGTAATTTTGATTTTACTTGAAGACTCGAGAGACCCAAATTGCCGACGGAGGTTTAATGCGATTTAAGAATTGGATAAAGTCAGATTAAAATATTGCAGGCCTCACATTTGAAATAGCGGAAGGTGGATTCTTGGATATAGATGTGAGGATAGTTGGTCCTGATGGTAAAATAAGACATCAGGGTGAACAAGAAGGCAATGGAAAATATACATTCGCCGCTGACTTATCGGGCGATTACACCTATTGCTTCAGTAATCAAAAGAGTACTATGACACCCAAAGTTGTTATGTTCAACATGGATATTGGAGAAGCTCCAAAGCCAGCTGGTGAAAATAATTCTGCCGCTGTCGGTGGTCAAGAGGGTGCAGATGCAAATCATGCCAGTTTGGATGGAATGATCAAAGATTTGAGTTCGAGCTTGTGGGGTGTTAAGAATGAGCAGGAATACATGCAGGTAATTATAAGATGGCCAAACTTTCATCGACTGACAAGTTTAACAAACATTTACACAAGCATAAAGCACAACTGTGTGTTCTGCCTTGCTCAAACACTCGCCGACACTCACTCACACTTACCACGACATTACACAGCGTGTATGATTTTCAACACACAGACGTGCACGATTTTCATCACACAGACGTGCAGCGACACTCACACAAAGTGACGCCATGATTCTCGCACAGATACTTGCCAAAAACTCACACGGAGACTCTAACGAGTATGAAGTACGAATGTGTGTTCTGCCACGGGACAAACACTCGTCAAAATGTACGTGCATGTGTGAGTATCCGTGTGTGTCTGTGAGTAAGACCAGGGGCAAGTGTTTGCGCGTGTGAATATTTTGAGTGTATAAGGCAGTGGGCCCAGTTACTGACACTGTAGCAATTGCTGACAGTCTTATGGACAAACAATAAGTTCGAGAGAGAAGGCGATAGAATTGTTAAAAAAAAACACTTCATTATTTTTCATATGATTTTGCAGGTACGAGACAGAAATCACAGGGCAATCAACGAGAGTACAAACTTCCGTGTCGTTCTGTGGTCGATTTTCGAGGCATCGGTTTTGTTTTGCATGACCTTGGGTCAGGTTTTCTACCTGAAACGTTTCTTCGAAGTTCGCAGAGTAGTGTAACGGAGTAATATTTGAATATTTAAGAATAATAAATCGATTGAATTTTTCCTAAGAATAAAATATTATAATTATTTCATCTATTGTATCATAAATATCACACCTTTGACCCAAATAATTCGCCGCACTTTACTCGTGATAGAGTAATAAACCATGTACGAGTACTCAGTACTAATAATTAATATTCTTTGATCTATGATATATTTTTATATTATTTGTTTATTCGAATAAATTATGGGAAATTTCTATTTGCAAGATTTTCTTCTTCGGCTCGTATATATTATAACGTAGTAGCATTGTGCAAACGACTAGAGGGAAGGAATCTATAGTTATAGACTTGAAAGACGCAGACAGGACTCTACGAATTTCCAGCAAAAGAGGGGTCGGCATTCCATTTTGTCTGTATGCGTTACTACTTACATTGATGGGAATTGCACACAGCTAAGGGAAATTCGTGGGCGAGACTTGGCTGTGTATATATATATATATATATATATATATATATATATATGTGTATATACAATGAAAAACGGGAACCGAGATACGGTCGAGCGGCTCAAGGCAACCCCTCTGCATCACCAATCGATTACAATAGCGCACCTAACGCTAGGGTGGCGTTCAGCAAGAGAGGGTGCGCGCTGATGGTTGTCGAAAATGAAAGGGTTTCTCAAGATACGCTCTCTCACAGAGATCTCCGTAAATTTTTTCTTCAATCCTATCCTCTTCCCTAAAGTTTTTCCCTCGCCTCATATTTATTCTTTCTTTTTTAAATGAAATTTCAAGTAAAATATTAAGTTTAATGGAAATTTACAGCTCCATGCAGTTATTGAATCTAGTATGACCATCACAAATAATTCAACTTACCTATTAATATTTTTTTCACGCGGTTTGCAGTTTTCACCCTTTTTCCTATCGAGTTTTGGAAAACAAGAGAAGAGTCTTTTTTTTTTGTGAGATATAGCAACGAATTCAGGTGTGCATTTAAATTTGTTGGATATACGCAGTGGACACAATTTAAATTGTACTGTATAGATTTAGTTTTAATTTGGATATTATGTATTTCGGCTTCTAAACGGTAAAAATAAACGAGAATTTTACAGAAATGGCTGTACTGACTCGAGGAAACAATACAAAGGATCAACTTAAAATACACTCAAATTATATTTAGTTCAAAGATATATTCGTAATAATTGGAATGTAATAAAATTGAACTTTAATTTTTGCGCGCTCCGCGGTTATTTAAATAATAACATACAGAATAGTATTTTCATTGTAAAGCTGCGTAGTTATCGAGATTTTAGGTGGATACAAAAAAAATATATAATTGAAAAAAAAAATGCAATCTATGAAAAAATCTATGAAAAATTCCGTATATTTTTATACATGAGCGTGTCGAATAAAAATAACAAGGGAGTAAATTAAAAGTAAAAAAATAATGAATTACACAATCCATTTTTTTAATTGTTCAAATTACCCGTTTTTGGAAAGTTTAATATTTTTTATCACGTACAAAAAATCCATTAGAGAAAAACATTTTTTTAAATCCCTCTAATTTTTTGAAACAAATCTATAAGGTCGTAAAATGCAACAATGACAATAAAAAAAAAAAACAAAAAATAAGATCAAAATTTTCGTTTTTTACGTTTCAGGCGTCGCTATTCCTGCGATTCAATAGCTGGAAAAGTTTTGCAGCCAGACATTCACGACTATTATCGTTACGCATTTGGCGTTTTCACTGCACAGGCGAAACAAAAAATTTGTCGTTTTTGTTGAATTAGTTGGGCACGTTTCTAAAATTATTACTGATTTATTAATCAATTAAATTATTACCGAAATTATTGCAATCATTTTATAAACTAATGAATGAAAAAATTAGTAAATAAATGCCTGATTGTTGGAAAAGTCGACACCCCTAAAATTCAGTATATACTTGAGTAGATAGATGAGATAATACGAAAAAAATAAAGCGAGTAATATCGTATTATTATTTTCAGGGGCACAAGGAGAAAAAAGCATTTTTAAAAATAAACCTCCATTTTGGAATGTTGAGATAGTGGGATTGAAAAAAAATTTATGATCAGACATTTATGAAAATAATATATTTCAACAAGAAATTGTACACAAAAAAATATTACAGGATTGAATTTTATCGCAATCGAAAAAGTCTTATTTTTCGATGTTGCTTTTTCTTTTCGCTCACGCGCATTACACATACGGCAATTAGTACCATGTTTTCCACGAAATTTTTTTCACCGCAATAATGTTTTAGCCATCGATTGCCATTTTTCCTATCAACGACATTCGATTGTCGCATTGATCATACACAATCTATATGCGTTTTTTTTTTTTTTTTTTTGCGTGAGTGATCGTCGATCGTATCTTAACTTACTATATCGATTTTTAATATTAAAAATTCAAGTCGATAAATTGCCCCGATTCACTCTCTGTGCTATTATTCTCAATTACAATAATCTAACAATAACAAAATTTTCGCTAATTCAAATAGCTCGTAGAATTAACTTTGAGTTCCATTCGATGATCTCTTCAGGAATTATTAAAAAAAAATTTAAAAAAAAAAAAATCATCACTAATGGTGCTCTCATGACCAACGCAAGATCACAATGTCCAAGTTGCAACAAAATGGTAATCGGGACTCTCTCGATTCGCCTTTTTTTTAAAATGCAGTCTAATTTGCGACGCTATCTAAAATTTATAAATTCTAGAAATTAATCAGAACTTTTTTTTTTGTTTTTTTTTCTGTCTTTGTTTTGCTTCTTCCAGCAAACTCTTGTCGTATTATCCGGTAAATAGCCAACGTAAAATCGGCACAATTTACAGCAGCATCGCGTTACTTGCGGTTTACGTAAAAATTGAAAAATATCTGCATCAAATTTAATTTTAGGTTTTCGAATTACAATTTCTTACGTATGACAATTGATTGCAGAATATTCTCAATTTTTTGATCGACTATAATTAGTGGTGTTTGGTAGGTAAGTTGGTAGGGTTGTTCGTTTTTTTTTTTTTTTTTTTTTTTTGCGACAAACTGCACCGTGGGAAATTGTCACCTATACGAATATATACTTTTTGTGAATTAAAAGCAATTTTTTGCGATAACACTTTGAGATTTTGAGTTTTGGATTAAAATGCAAAGTGATTGGCGATTAGCGGAAAAAATCAAATCGTGTTTATAGCTGCGAGTGCACTTGAAAATTGAAAAAGTGCAAAACAAAAATTGCCAAAATTGACGTTGAGAGTTAAAAATATTATAAAACTTTAACAAAGAAAAGTGTAGCCCAACGAAATAAGTTTTTTTTTTGTTTTTTCCAAGTTTGCACGATTACGAAGGGATACGAGCACAAGGAGAACTTGCAGCTTCATTGGAAAGCAAAGTTATAGCAATTTCAGTGGACAATTGTATTTTGTGCCAAATTTGGTCAAACTTGATGTTTTTTCTGATCTTTTACGACCCCCTAATAAGGGGATCGTATATATTTATTGTCGATATTTTTTCCGCTGATGATAAATCCATAAGTCGTTTCGCGTAACATTTTTAAAATTCTGTTGAGAGTTTTTCATGAGTTTCATTGAGTTTTTAAATATGTATAAATGTATATATATATATAATATATAGGTTTCAATTCACCACACGGCCATAGTTCGAGTCGACATTTTGCCTCCGCCAAAGTTTCAGTCAGCCACCAATGCCCTCGGAGAGCAAATCCAAGCGCGCTTAATGTTCGTGTATTCATTGGTAAGGCCACTTTTCTATACAATTAATAAAACTTGCGACAATAAAAAAAAAAAAAAAAAAAAACAGAAAAATCTCTCATTGTATTTTTTCATTCGCGCAAATAATCAAACTTTTTTTTTTCCTCTTCCTTCTCGCTCCCAGACAATAATAAAAAAATCACTTATCGTAAGATAAGTGATTTTTTTTTTTCATTTTATCTATTTTGCTCTCTCCCACATTTTTTTGTCGTTCATACTGCTAAAAGTAAAACAATAATATCTTAATGCATATGCACACCACGTTCTCATTCGACCGAATAATTCGTAGTTGTTCCAACAATTCGTTATCTCCTATTTAATGATACAAAATAAGCGTTCGACTTGACAAATTATAATCATGAATAATATTGACACAAAACATTATTTATCTTCCTATGATGTATGCATTGAGGAGAAGAAAAAAAAAAAAAAAGAAAAGAAAAACGTAATTTCGCTGAACTCTATGAAGATGTGATTGAACCAAAGTTCAATCACATCTAGCAATTACTTCTCGACGCTCGTACGTATAATAAACAATTCTTTGTTTCTTCCTGTTGTCATTTGTACGTATAATTTTATACGTTCGTTTATGCGCGATTCAACTCTCCTGCATACTAGCTAATCAAGTAATAATGTTAATAAAAGTTTGATTATAATGAAGCAATAGTGATAAAAAAATATTAAAAAAATAATAATAATAATCGTGGGAGTCAAACGTAAAAAAAAAAAAAAAAAAATCGTTCAATCCCTTCGTGTAATTGAATATTCACAGAATTTCCGGTGCTAAGGAAACTTCGTTGCTCACATTAGAGAAAATGTTCAAAGTCAGTGGCTCGGCAAATTATTTACAATTAATAATGACCGGTTGATCGAAAGAAACGCCTCATATCACGAACGATGCTTTATAAATATTGTGAACAAGTCAAAAATAATCCTACAATATTACTAACAGATCGTTCGTTATGTGTGAAACGTAAAGTCGATAAAAAATAATAAAAAAAAAAAATATACAAAAAAATTAAGGTTGTTCAATGACTCTTTTTTGCTCTAGTGGCTCCACCTCCTAAAAATTGTGACTCATTTCACACAAAGTTCGCGTCTGTCCGAGGCGATAATAAACACGGAGAACCAATAATAATCATTGCAAACGTAACTGCGCCCCTTCTCTCGACGTACCGAAAAATTTACTAAACACAAAAATGAAATGATTCTAATCCAACGTAACAAAAATAGTGAATGAATGAGCAAGAGGGAAAGAGGTGGTGGTTGTGGTGGTGGGGGGGTTAAAGGAGAAAATTTTGGGAATTTCTACGAACCCATTTTTTATCACAATTTTTTTTTTTTACGTAAAAAATATGAGCAAACAAAACCGTTCGAGACGGAGCTTATTCGTAGTACTAATAGTAATAATAATAATAATAACGATATCGTCCATATCATTCGTGTCGTTGCAATCGCCATAAAAAAAAAAGTAAAAAAAAGTAAAAAACAAAAGAAAATAGTACCGTCATTGAAACTAATGTGACAATTTGAATACTAATGGTAATTTGCAAACGAGGTAGAAACGATTAATTTATAAACTCTTATTAATTTTTTGTTCCTACGCGTCAAATTACTTATCCCTCAATCCGCTGCGCTTGGGACTCTCGATCGTCGTCCGGCATTAATTTGAAAAGGAATTTTTTATTTTTGTGTACATGTGTGTGTGCGTGTGTTAACAAGAATGAAACGCGATAGAGATTGTATGACCGAAAGAGTCCATTTTGTATTGTTTGTGTGTGTCAATTTGAATCAATATCGGAATTGCCGCATGTGTGAGATCAATTTGAATCAATACCGGAATTGCCGCATGTGTGATATCAATTTGAATCAATACCGGAATTGCCGCATATGTGATATCAATTTGATTCAATACAGGAATTGCCGCATGTGTGATATCAAATTGAATCAATACCGGAATTGCCGCATGTGTGATATCAAATTGAACCAATATCGGAATTGCCGCATGTGCCGAATCAATTTGAATCAATACCGGAATTGCCGCATGTGTGATAACAAATTGAATCAATCCCGGAATTGCCGCATGTGTGACATCAATTTGAATCAATACCGGAATTCTCGCATGCGCGATATCAATTTGAATCAATACCGGAATTGCCCCATGCGCGATATCAATTTGAATCAATACCGGAATTGCCGCATGTGTGATATCAATTTGATTCAATACAAGAATTGCCGCATGTGTGATATCAATTTGAATCAATACAAGAATTGCCGCATGTGTGATATCAATTTGAATCAATACCGCAATTCCCGCATGTGTGATAACAAATTGAATCAATCCCGGAATTGCCGCATGTGTGACATCAATTTGAATCAATACCGGAATTCTCGCATGCGTGATATCAATTTGAATCAATACCGGAATTGCCCCATGCGCGATATCAATTTGAATCAATACCGGAATTGCCGCATGTGTGATATCAATTTGATTCAATACAAGAATTGCCGCATGTGTGATATCAATTTGAATCAATACAAGAATTGCCGCATGTGTGATATCAATTTGAATCAATACCGCAATTCCCGCATGTGTGATATCAAATTAAACCAATATCGGAATTGCCACATGTGTGATATCAAATTGAACCAATATCGGAATTGCCGCATGTGTCGAATCAATTTGAATCAATACCGGAATTGCTACATGTGTGATATCAATTTACATCAATACCGCAATTCCCGCATGTGTGATATCAAATTGAACCAATATCGGAATTGCCACATGTGTGATATCAAATTAAACCAATATCGGAATTGCCACATGTGTGATATCAAATTGAACCAATACCGGAATTTCCGCATGAAGGCTAGCATACAAAGTCGATGTATTACTCTTTTTCCCACCATCGACATTTCCACCCAGATCCATTTTTTTTTTAAATTGCATTTGGAATAAAAAAAAAATTGCATTTTAATAGTGAAATTAACAAGTAATTTAGGACACGGATTTCGATGAACGTGACGCCCTGGTAGTCGTGGCGAGAAACAGAAACTTCCAAATAAAATTTATTAGTAATTTCATCGAGCCGACTAACTTGATTCGACATTATTGTTGTGTTTGTGTGTGTGTCTGTTTGTCAAACAAAAAAAGTGATTCATGGCCGAGGCAAAAAGCACGATATCCCGATGATAAAAAAAAAAAAAAAACAAAAAAAGACGCGTCAACGTTGATTGTATATATAAAAAATAATAAAAAAAATTACAATATTATGTAAGAATTGAACGAGGCGCGCATCACCTTACGTGCCACAGGCCAAGATTTAATGAGCTCAATTGCGGCAATTTCATAATTCTCTCCAATCCGTTGGTCGTTATTCTCGTGCAGCCATAGAGATCGATGCACCTAAGATGTTTCATACTATCGGCAATGGTGTTGAGTCCTTTATCGGTAATTCTGCTGCACTGTCCAATATTCAGTGTCTCAAGATCGTGAAGGGTTTTGGCAATTTTGCATATACCCTCATCGCTGATTTGACACGCTGAGAGACTCAACGATTTAAGATTGAAAAGACCCTGAGATACATGAACGAGGGCCTGATCGCCGATTTTATCGCAGAATGAAACATCCAACGATGATATTCTACTATTGCCCTCAGCGAGATAAGCCATGCCAACGTCAGAGACATTGTCGCATGATCGTAAATTTAATTCTGCCAAAGTTGGCATTTTAGCTAAATGCTTGAGTCCCGAATCCGTAATCGAGACGCAGAATGATAAATTTATAGATTTGAGAGCTGGTAAACCAACCGAAACGTGCCTGAGAGCCTCGTCGCTCAGTCTCTGACAATCCTGAAGTCCCAAATGCTCGAGGGCCAAATTTCCATCCGCTGTTTCTCTGTTTAGTCCCGCAAGATGTGCAATTCCCTGATCAGAAATGTGCCAGCAACTTCGGAGATCGAGTCTCTTCAGACGTTTGAGTCCCCATGCGACTAGCAATAATCCAGTGTTTGTTATGTTGCAGCAGCCTCCCAATTCCAATGATTCGAGATTTTTTAAATATTGCGCTATTCGACTCAACGAGGCATCGGTCACTTGCTTGCATAATGACAAATTGAGCTCTACGAGTGAGGTGAATTCTTGCGATATTGCATTTCCGAGTCCGGAATCCGTGACGTTGTAACATCCAGAGAGATTCAGTGATTCAAGATTCGGAATTCCTTTGACGACGTCACCGAGACCGCGTCTCAATGATAATACCTAAAGATTTTTAAATAATCATATTTTTATTTTCAACCAAAATTACTCGAAAGTTACCGTTTTTTTTTTTTTTTACCGTCACTTGATTTCAAATTTTTCGTACAATTTTGTGTTATTGTGAAATCTTAACGGCCATTTCCTCCGACTACTTTTTTTTATATCTGGTTTTTTTTACATGGTTTTCACATAGTCCAATGAGAGTTTAAATTTCGATCAACGTCGGAGAAAATGGGCGTAAATCGTCATTTTTTTTATCCGCAAAGATGCCTTCGAGGTCTACCCTTTTTTTAAATTATTTGTCAGATTCCGGAGCTAAGACTTCACTTTTATACAATTAAAAGGTGAGCAGGTATAACTTTGAAATAAAATCAGTTGCCAAGTATGGAACAAAATAATAATAAAAATTTCACGTCTTCATTGATTAGACTCAATACTCTACCTCTACTATGAATATTTTGTTTATCTCGAGAAGCAGATCCTGAGCATGTAAAAAAATTAGTGATACATTTTTTGAACGGTACTCGAGATTTAAGCAAATTTCCAAAAAGGCAAATTTCGACAAACCAGAATGTCTGTTACATTGTAAAGTATCTCTCTCTCTCTTTAGAGCTCCACGAAATTGCACTTAATCAATAAAAAATCTCAATAAGTGGAGCAATTTAATTTGATTACAAAACATTCATTATCAACTGTGCGAGACTTTTGAAAACGTGGAAAAAGCATTTTTTGTAGTTTAATCCTGATTTGATTACAAAATAATATTCAATAATATTCAATATTCAATATTCAATATTCAATATTCAATAATATTCAATACAATAATAATATTATATAACTTAAAACTCTTCGAGTTTTAAACTATTTTTTGGATAATTTGCTGATATGCAGATATGAAGCAAAAATATAATAAATTGATAAAAGTGCAAAAATAGTTCATGGTTGAAGTTTGAAGATGGAAAATACAAAAAAATTCTTAACATTTTTGTACAAAAAAAAAAATTCTACATGATACACGGAATATCGGATGGAAGGTCTGTGATGAGTATTTTTTCACTTCAGCCCTTTTTGTTTGCCTCCAGCCTAATTCACTCAGCACATAGTTCATGAAATGCTATGGCAGAATTTTCAAATGTAAAAAAGTCTAAAACGAATGAGAACATTTTTCGGATAAAGCTCGACGCGAGATCCCCTTAAAGTGATATGAAACAGAATCGACCCAAACCCAAATAAACTCAGTCGGGTTAACAAATCTGTGTTTTTCTATTTCCATAAGAGACATCTGATATTTCGAATGAAAGGGCAAAATGATGTTTTCATGCGTCAACGTCAAATCCCAAAATATCAGTAGTTTCTGAAAAAAATATAAGAAAGCGTGTGTTACCGACTGAGCTTCAGAAAAAAAGTCATTTTTTTTTACAAAGAACCTCCATTAATTCTACAGTTGGCAAGATTTTGTTGTTTCCCCAATTCTGAATGATGCAAATAATGCTCTGTCAGATTGAGGATGAAGGAGAGCAATCTAATCAGTAATTTAATATCGGATTAACTGATCTTTTTGATTACCGACAACTGCAGAATAATGCAAAAAGTATCAAAAAATTAAATAAAATTAATATCAAAGATGAATCGATGTAAATTGTGACGAAATTTGGTAACTTTTTTCTCCAAGTAACGGTAAAAATACGGTAAAAAAAAAAAAAAAACAAAAAAATGAGATAAAAAATTGAGGCCTGTAGGAATACCTGAACTCTCTTGACGCCGCGCTTGACGAGACTGGCAAAAAGAGCCAGTGCTTGTTTTCGCAGATGAAGTCTTGCCTCGACACCGCGCCAGACCGAGCGATGATATGCAGCGTCGCGCCAAGCGACGCAGACCTGTGCGGCTCTTCCTTTGTCGCGTACATCGAGATTACTGAATATTAAGGCCAATATCTCCGGATATAGGCTCGACACGTGTGTGCTAGCAAAGGGTGTACTTCTTTTGCAAAAATCATTCAATAATCTCGATATACCCTGACCCTCGTAATTGGTAATATCGGTCGTATCGTTCGTGTGGCGCTCCCGTCCATTATTCCCATTGAGGCAGTTTGAATTTCCCCCGCTAGGATCGTAATCGCCATTGTTACCATTTTGACAACGACGACCGCCCGTAGCGCCACTGTCGCCGTCGCCGACGGCTTTTTTTCGATTTTTTAACGGCAGCGTGACGTTTTCCGTCGACGATGATAGGGCCAGATGAGGCTGATGAAGATGATAATAGTGTCCCGATCTGTGCTGCAACAATGTCGCGCAGCCACGTGTTGTTGTCGTCGTCGTTGTTCCCGTCGTTATGCCTGGCAATTCAGTCATCAACAGCTGACTTTCTTCCATATTGGGCCTCTTTCAGACCACAATCAGATCATTCACCGTACGTTTCACGTACGTACTTTTAGCCAGTGATAAAAAAAGTTTTACGCGCATAATCAATTTACACGAGAACAAATTTATTTTTCGGCTTTAATATGACGAAAAAAATTCCATTCAGCTACTTTTTCTTCATGCAAATTGCATTATTTACGTATTGTCAAGATTTTTTCTTCCTTTCGTAATATGTTCAAATTCAATTTTTATTTTTCTTCGCTTCTATTCAAATGCACAGATTTTCGTTTTTTTTTTTTAATTTTTTTATGTCGCTATCATAAAATTTTCAGGCAAAGACTCGGCTATGAGAAGTCTCGTATTTCGAGTTTCTCTCTCTCTCTCTAATCTGTGCACGAAGCTCGATTTTTTTATATTTCTTTCTTACTGGCGCTTGGGCGAAGAACACCTAAAAAGAAGAGTCTCGGAAGATTCGCGAGCTCTACAGCATAAAAAAAAACGTCTCCAACATTAATACGAGACTCCCTGTACGAAAATTCTTGGCTCCATTCGGTATTATTGGAGAAAAAAAAAGTTTTTTCCTTCTTCAATAATGTCCAGAGAATTTAGCGTCACACACGCGAAATATTTTGTTCGTTTTTTCTTTTTGCACCACCAGCGTCTTTGAAAAGCACGCTTAGCGTATATCTATATATACATGTGTGCATATAGAAGGTGGAATAAAAATTCACACACACACACACACACACGTAGAGCTCGACACACCTCGGCTTCACCCGAGCGAGTCGAATGCCATGGAGC
This sequence comes from Dyspetes luteomarginatus, assembly GCA_963669185.1. Lineage (NCBI taxonomy): Eukaryota > Metazoa > Arthropoda > Insecta > Hymenoptera > Ichneumonidae > Dyspetes > Dyspetes luteomarginatus. Next base: position 17,737,312 of record OY769909.1, on the reverse strand, counting down.
CGCGACACCCAAGAAGAAGCCTCCGCTTATAAAACGAGGCTGGTCCTCTTTTTCTCTCTCTCTCTCTCTCTCTCTGTCTCTTCCTCTATGTCCCTTCGTTATATTATCACTTCACTTCTTCACTCACTAGCTCAGTCTTGAATTATAATCTTGCACTGGCGAATGCTGATGAAAAAAAAAAAAAAAACACACGCAAAAACAACGAAGAAAAAAGAAAATTGTCGAATAAACGAAGCACCATAAACGAAACACTCTCGCGTCACACACGTGTCTATGAGCAAACCGTATTACGAGTGAGTGAAACGTACGTTCTTTTTCTCATACGTGGGAGGTAAAAAAAAAAAAACGAGTTGTCGAAACGCAACCCGAAACTCGTACAGAACTCACGGCAGTCCACTGTGCACTTTCGGTTGACTCGTGTATGTGTGCATGTGTGAAAAGAACGAGAGAGAATGAGAGTGTGTGTATGTGTGTTTTCGATTCACGGCTACGTTCAAGTGCTCTCGTCAACCTGTTCTCTCTCTATCACGTTCGATCGCATATAATTTTTGTTTATTGGTCAATATTTTTGCACCCACTGCAACACGTTTGTTACACTTATTCGGATTTTCAAAACACTGGATAATGCTCGGTGGACAAAGTTTTGAGATTGAAATATTTATGAGAAATGAAAGAAAAAAAAAGAAGGGCAGAGCAACGACGATCGTCGCTATGGTGGCGTCCTCGAAACAGGCAAACTCTGCAGGTAGTCTACTCGACTATGGCACATGGCCCACGCTTGTCGAGAGTCCCCTGTCTCATTGCCAGAAAAAGAAACTGAGCGAGAGAGAAACAAAAATAGGGAGAGACAGAGCGATGGAGAGGGGCGAGAGAGAGAGAGAGTGAGAGAAACAACAGCCAATGAGATATCGTTACAAGCCTCAGCTCAATGGTGATTGGTCGAAAGACGTTAGCGACGAGTCACGTGATGACGTAGCCGGATATCGATTCGGGGTTGTGGCGACGGCGGCATTTTTAAGTTTTCTCCAAAGGGGGCGGGGCCACGATGTATAAACGCTACGTTCTCTCTGGGGTTTCCAGTGCGTGTATGCACGTTTATGTACTGACGTAGGACAACAAAAGCGAGCACAGCCCCACAGACTTTGGGGCTACCTACCTGACTATATACCTGCTCCCTTTTACCTGCGTTTCTTTTTTTTTTTGTCCTTTTCAACTGCAGATTCCATCATTCTATCCTCCTACCCTATTTTCCCTCAATATATACGTGTGCCTGTATATATGTGGATGAATGCACGCCAGCGATTGTTCCGCGTGTTGCTGAGAATTATGTACTCTGTGTATTTTGTAGCAATTGAAAATACCCATGGAAATTAAAAGAAAAAAATGCTGGCTTCGATGTTCATCTCAAAATTTTTACGTTCGAAGACAAATTAATCTTCAAGATTTAAATTTATAAAATTTCCATCACATGTAAAGATTCGTCATTGAATATTTGCATGGATGAAAATTCTCAATTTTTCCAATTTCTCGATCAATCCTCACTCAGAATCAACTGAAATGCAATTTCGGCTCGGATTAAATTTGTCAAATATATTTTTAGGGGTTGCTCAGCAAGTGATAATATTCTCAGAATTTTTAAACATCGCAAAGGCTCTTTTCATTTCACCGTGTGTGTGATGAGAAATAAACTCTAAAATGCAAAAGAACTGAAAAAATTTATTTGTACGAATTTAACTATAAGAAAATTAAAACTAGAGATATTGCAAAAAATTTGTATACTGGATCTAGAAAATAAAGTTTCTGTAAAAAGAAAAGAAAAGAAAAAGAGACTAAATTTTTACCCGAATGAGATAAACTTTTATGGCAAGAGTATTTTATTTGGGCAACACTCATTTCTTTCCTCAATTACTCCTCGGGAAAAATGCTTGCACGAAGCAATTGACGAAGAAAATATAATAAGGGTAATTCGCAGTACCTGGACACAACCGAGCCAGAAAAATTGTCCGGCAACCAGGACGATTCATTCATACCAGCTGCATTATAATAAATCCAGTGGAAATTAAAATTACTACCTGCGTCTCATAAACTGTTTGTAGGGGTTTTTATGGAAAATCCGGGCTGACAAAAAAAAAACTGAAATTCCAGAAAAGATAACTGCATTTTCATGCATGGATATTTTTCCGCCATCTCTATATATTTTTTCATTAGCATATTTTACTCAATTTTTTTGAAAAAATTTTCTTCACATGGACTCAGTCGGTAATAAAGCTGGGTTCTCCTATTTTCTCTGAGATGGTTGATATAACGAGTGAAAGCAAATAAAGTTACCACTCATTTCTTCCTTCCACATGGAAAAATCTATTTTACTTTTGTCCAAATTATCAATGACCGACGCAGGGTAAACAAAGCTGCATTTTTTTTAATCATAGCTTTGAGATTGCGAAAATAAGCAAAATCTTACGTAATGCAAGATTAATGAGATTTGTAAGAGTTTGCTTTCTTCGTAAATGTCAAACGAACCATGAAAAAAAAAATTATAATTACAGTTTTTCCCATTAACCGTCGTTGTTTTTCATTTTTGCTGATGCTTAAGGTAATGTGCTACTGCTCAGTCGGTAATAAAAAAGGATCCAACCCTTTACCCAGAAACTGGTATATCGACTGAGTAGTACCGCGCGCTCATCCTCGTAAGGTAACGTGCCACTACTCTGTCGGTAAAATAGTATTGCTGAGAAGTATTGAAAGTTTATTTTTGCTTGTTGTGTGACTGAATAAATGGTGAATTGAAAATTTGCTAATTTAAAAAATGTACAATTTACAAATTGTTCTTTGTAAATTATTGACATTATAGCAAAGTTATACCATCAAGGGTTTTCCATTAAATTTTTTGTCAATACTCGGATATATCGCTGTACTATTTTGGAGGCGCTACGGATATGGACAAATGGATTTAAAAATTTCGAAAAAAGAGTCTTCAATGTATGCATGTGAGTGCGTGTGATGAAAAATACGAAACATTTGACATCTTTGGCGGCCACGCAACGTTTGAATCGTGTGAAATAATACGCGCGATTCTTATACGCGAGAATGAGAGAGACGACGCCATTAACGATCACGTGGGAGCAAAAGAGGACAAAGAACAATAAAGTAACGGCCGCCGGCGCGTGTTTTCACATTCCCCAACATGACCGTTCAATTTGAAGGGTCATCCCTCATCATCAAAGACCAAAGCATCATTTTTTTATATTTAGTAGACGAGAATTCAAGGATCGCATGTACGAAATAAGAAATTGATTAACTGAATCGTTTTCGATATATCGTTTGTCAAATTTTCAAACGTGTTACGATGACCTCTATGGAGGGCCTGCAGCGTGTAAACGATTGCAAGAATTCTACAAAAGACATTTCGTTCAAAAACTTACCGATGAAAAGACGATAATCTCGACAGGCACGTCGTTGCATTTGATAATGGATCGTCGATTTAATTCTTCAGATACCACAAATAAAAAGAAAAACTTTCGACGACTTTGAAATAACCGGCTCAGTTTGACATGCTCGCACTCACGCAAACTGCAAACTACCCGCCCCGCACTGCGCGCGTTCAAATGTCTATCCCCACCACTGCACATAGCGCGCCATCTTCAATGATATACCGACGAGATAAAAAAAAACGGTTCAGGGTGACAATTATGTGTTTCGATGCATTTACATTTTTGTTTATTATGCTACAAATTAAATTATTATTCTGACCGTTCTTTTTCCTCGAAAATATGCGATCCTTCTTTATCCGTGTCCATCGGAACAAAAAATCGAGTTTTTAAACGGAATCTTCCTTACCGATAAAGATGAAGTCTGGCATTTCCAAAACATAACCTATACACTGAATATTGAAAAACTCCTCGAACTTGTCTATTTCCTTGATTATTATATTTCCAAATTACGCAATTCAATCTCCTGTTTGAAAAAAAAAAATCAACAATTGTACGTGACACGCAAACGTCTTATTTACAAATCTGTGTAATGAAGAAAAAAGATGAATGAATAGGAGCATGCAACAGGAGAGAGGTTAAAATTTAGAATTTTCAATAACAATAAACACGAAAAACATTTAAATATTCAATAATAATAATAATCATATGAATTTTTCTCCGATTTCAAGATTTTATCATTTTGGAGACAGAAATGAAGAATTGTTTCCAAGCAGATGATCAAGGACCTTAATTCGATGGTATGTATCTATTTAAATAATTGGAGTATGATTTAAGGGAGAAGTGAAAAAAAAAAAACCAAAGTTTCGATTTTTTTTCACTAAAGTTGTATATTTTTTGCAATTTCTGAGTATGAAAATTGTGACTAGATTTGTTATTTGTACCATTAAGGTGGTGTGCATGCATGAGTGCGAGTGAGACAAATGCAATTTTTCTCAACAATTATTTTCTAGGGTGGGAAACATTTCTGAACAAATGCAAATTTTTTTATTGAAGATAATCCCATAAAAATTTGCTTTATCGTATTCCAATTCGTAAAACGTATTCCAATTCGACAGACAGTATGTTTTATTCTTGAAAAACGAGCTCAAAAAAATGGCTTTTTAGAAAATTGATTAAAATCATCTTTTTCGTAAATTCATTCCTTTCAATTTTTCACTCCTTCAGGCAGTGCAAGTGGAGCGAATTGAAGTAATGAAAAAGTCATCGAGATATTTTTATTTTAGTTTAAGACTGATTTTATCACGAATTAATAGCCATACTATATTTTAATTGTGAATTATACATTGTAAATTTTCGTTTGACAATGAGAGTTTATAAATTTTTTCAAGATTGGCACGTTCGAGCTGTACTGCGATCAACGATGGCTGAGAAGGATGCCAAGATCGAATTTGTGACGTTACCCTGTCCCGTGAGACCACGAAAAATCCTGCCTCAAAATATAGTCATAAGACTGCGCAGGCGGGAAACAATTGGCTCTCCATATCCGGGTACTCACGTACTCAATGCTCGACAATTTTATCAAAATGTATTTCCGAATTTCACGGTCGTCAATGTTGAGAAACCACCGTGTTTTTTGCGAAAATTCAGTCCCGATGGACGATACTTGATAGCGTTTAGTGCAGACCAAACATCGATCGAGGTCTACGAGTATCAGGGTGCATCAGCGGCTGCTGATTTACTCGCTAATCTCAAGGGCGAATACGTTGGACACAAAAATGATGATCGTACTTTTCACATAAGAAATAATATTTTTCGAAGATTCTTCAAAGTAATAATAATGTTAATGATAATAATAATAATAGCCATATTAATATTAATAACTAAACTTGATGAGATCCTTGAAAGTCATAGCGGTCGTTTTGCATGAGAGTCGCAAACTTTTTATTCGTACTAATTCAGTTAATGATTCGATATTTCGTATTAACAGCAGAAATGGATCGTTAATGTCGTTCAGAGCAACGAACAACTCAATAGAGAATGCAGCCTTTTCACTGATGACGGACGTTACGTTATAGCCGGCTCGGCGGCCCACATTCCCGATGAATTGCGACCACACTTTTATCAGGTAAGTGATTTATGACGAGAATAACATATTTTTTTTAATGAACTATTGAATGTTCAAGCTTTAAAATACATCTTGGTTTATTGGGTACTTTTTACATTAAAAAAATGATAAATTTTAAAAGTCGGACCATTGATTTGATTTTCTTTTTTTGCATATTTCCCATTTTATTTCAATGATTTTTAAATTCCTCCAAAAACAGACACAACGAACAGATGAGGCATTACGAAAAGTCGTTGGATTTTAACGAATATTAATGTGACAATTTTTGTTTGGTTTTATATCGATTAATTTTTCGAACAGATTTACACTAATAATGAGGCGCTCACGCCAAATCCTCGATCTCCACTCGAGGATTACAGCCTTCACCTTGTCGATTTGAGGGGTGGAAAACTCTGTGATAGTAGACATTTTAAAGTTGATAAGATTTATCTGTCGCATAATCAAGGTAAATTAACAATTTTCATTAAAATTCTAAACTCAAATGGATAAAAATTCATGTAATTTTATTCAATGATTTCTCATTAAATTTTTATGCATTTGTTTCAGGGCTCTATTTGTATAAAGATATTTTGGCTGTTTTATCTGTACAACATCAGACTATCCATATATTTCAAATACTCGATGGAATGTTTATAAACGTGAGAACGATTGGCAGGTATGTAAAATCGTCAACCTGAATTATCATAATGAACTCCTCTGTGAAATCCTTTGGATCAGAAAATTTAATATCCTGTCGGCAAAATTTTCATAAACGAAAACTTTCATAAAGTTTAACTGTACCGTTTTTAAGCTACGATGAGGCAAAAATAACGTAAATTATACAATTTGATTATGGCATTAAACCGTTGAAAACTATCATTTTTTAGTGTCCACCCTGGGTGTCCAGCAAACCCCAAATTATCCTATTTATAAAAAAATATATTTAAATTCTTATTTTTCAACTTTTAAGTAGCGAAATGAAATCGTCAAATATCAGGAATACAATTGTGTAAAATGCCACCGTCGATGTTTTTTTTTTTCGTAAAACATCGGGGACGTGAATGCAGAATAAGTTGACTAAAAAATGAGGGTAAAATACTTTTTTTTTAGAGTTGCGTTCTGTGGTTGGACACCCAGATGGTTCTCAGTGGGTTAATTCATTGATACGATGAATGTTTTCGTCAAATCAGCCATTTTTCTCCCTAAGTTTCAGCTGTTTCTCATAATTTGCTTGAAACTTGAATATGAAATTACTTTCCGCCAATTTGTTTAAATAGAAAATTTTAAAAAATGGTTTTATCGCATATTTATTTAAACTGTATGTCTCTTGGAATGAGCAAGCCGAAGAAATTATAAGGAACACGATGATGGAAGAAGTTTACAATTTTTTTTTAAGTAAATTCATTTAACACTCGAGATAAATTATTGTTATTATTCAAGGTTTTGTCTCGAAGATGACGCTTATTTAGTAATGAGTGCTTGGCCCGGCGTTCATTCGAGACCCTTCAGGGACGCGACGATCAACAGTCTAAAACACAAATTACTCGTGTATCTGTACAGAAGAGCAAAATACATGAGCGATACGTCACGTGATCCTTACGAGCTCCGACGTTTTTATCAGTATTTCGATCAGGTATGACATCCACAACGAAACAATTCAAAGTGATTTACGTAAATTCCATTAATTTCAAAATAAATACAATTGTTACGTAATTATTATTTAATTAATAAACAAATTAATTATTTAATTTTTTGTAATAATTATCGGATTTATATCGTCATAAAATAATTTCCAATATTTTTTTCAAACGAATAATATTTTTTTCCCTCATTTGTGGTTCTCATGAATGATTTATTATCGTTCTTGAGAATAATTATATAGAATTTATAACTTTATAAAAGAATAAATCCCTCGCAATCCTCAGTTAAACGCTCTAAGAATGTGGAAGATGCAACTATTGGACACAAATCACATTCTCGTTCGTTATGCGAGCGAGGAAGTAGCGACTTTGCAAGCGAGCGAGCCAAATGCACAGCCAGCTTTGTTGGTTGTTTATGATATGGTGACAGCCAAAGTTCTCGCAGCATATGACAACGCCTCGACACAATTGTTGACGCAGTTTGAAAATTTTAGTGATTTTTTTCGCAATGCAAGAACAAGCACAGACTGCCAGTACATGTGTTCGCCATCGAACAACATTTATGCGAGGTGCGCTGACATTTTTTTTTCTTTAATACCAAATTTAAAATAACAATTTTTCTCTTTAAATCTCTGATTACAGATTGATGCAACAGAGATTTAAGCAAACGATCGTTAGTGCAAGATATGGAGGTCTGACCGAGGCAACAAAGCGTTTGCTCGGTCAATTGCCCATATCGGCTCAATCCTACTCGAGCTCGCCTTATTTGGATCTCTCTTTGTTCTGTTACGACGACAAATGGGTATCAATGATGGAACGACCGAAAGCGTGCGGAGAACATCCCATCCGGTAAAGTTAATTAAAAATAAAAATAATAAGAAGAATAAAAATAAAAAAAATATCTTTGGTTTATATTTGCCGAAGCTCTGAATCATATATTTTTATATCTATATATATATTTTTTTTCAAATAGATTTTATGCAAGAGATTCGGGTCTTTTGAAGTTTAGAATGTACGCGGGTATGCTCGGTCGATCGGCACCAGTTGTAGCCAGAAGATTGGTCGCCTTTACGTTTCATCCAACGGATCCATTCGCTATATCCGTACAACGTACAAACGCCGAATACATTGTTAGTTTTCATGTTCGACATATATAATAATAATAATAATAATAAAATTGCTTTTTATATCTTATTATTCCGAAAACGGTACGTTATTCTTTTACCTCGCCATTTTCCTGTAGATTTTTGAATTTTCATTTTACAAAGAATCATTAAGATGCTGATTAATTTACATCGAAAAATAGAAATCAATGCCAATTGCAGTGGATGCCACTACGATATAAATTTGAAAAAATAAACTATATCGAAGATACCGAGAATATTCAATTTCACCAATAATGATAGAAAAGTTTTTAAAAAAGATTGAAACTCAGATATTCTGATAATTCATTTTTTTTAATGGATCCTATAGATCGACCTTTTTCAAAATACAATTTTTGTAATTAAATTAGCCATATATGATAATTGTTGGAATATTTGAATTTCTCACCGAAAAATTAACGACTTGACCATACGTTGAAGAATTGGGTCATGTAAAAAAATGGTAAAAGGTCAATTAAAATAATTGTGAATAGCCATTAAAAATATTTAAGATCTATAAAACAGGTCCGGATGGAAGAATAGTTTTTAAAAAATCGTAAATTGTCACCTTTTTTAGAAATGCAAAATCTAACATCGTTTGTAGCAAGTTCGGTTAAAAAGTACCATGTGGCGCCATCTTTGTAGCCGGTCGGTGCAATCGAAATCAATCCTATTTACGACTTACGAGCGTAAACAACAACACAACGCACTTTAACCTCAAGACGCACGAATGTATTTACGATAAATACTGCAAATTATTTTTGTGAATATCCTCGTCATATAAAAATTTATCAAGTGAACGAGTGAATAAATAATAAATAAATAATGTTCGAGGCACATAGTATAAACGCCGAGCACAAAGATTTAATACACGATATTGCTTATGACTTTTACGGTCAACGCATGGCAACATGTTCCAGTGATCAATTTGTCAAGGTGAGTTAATTAACAATGAGCTTATTGTTTATAACTAATTTTCCGCCAATGATAAATGAAAGATTTTTTCTACATTGTATCAGAACAGCAGTTGAATGTATCGAATATGATTTAGAACAAATTGTCGTTTCGGTGGATCTCTTAAACCGGAAATGGCCGTGCGAGATGAATTTTCTACCTCCTGTTTAATTTTCAAAAAATTCATTTTACACTCTTTCCTCACGACAAAATCACAAACTCCATGTTACCGCAATTTATCACAAATTGTGCTCAGCCTCTTCGCGAATTGACGATAAATAAATATTAAATATTCGCGAAATATACCGAGTTTGGAGTTTGAGGTTAGGAAATACGCGCCACTTTTTGGTATTCAATTAAGAAAGTAAAAGTCTTGAAAAAATACTTATAGACAGCTATAGTTGTACTTTTATATCGTCCTGGGACAAAAAATGTTTATCAAAATTGTAATTTTTCACCTTCCTGAATATACCATGAAATCTGTGCCAATGTCTCGGAAGTTATTGCTGGGCCATTTTATCCCTGAATACCCAGCAGAAGATACTGAACTCACGTATGAATTAGCGCAGAAATTCATCAAGGTCACACACAAAGTTTTCTGGCTATTCAAAGTCAAATTGTCGATAATTCTTCCAATATTTGCCTTGTGGCTGTCCGTGCGATGTCGGGACATCCAGTGGCGACGAAATTTCTCCATTGAGACGCCAGTTACGTTTTTTTTCTGGAAATAATATAAAGTATGAATTTTTGTGTCCAGGTATGGGATGAGGATGAGCATGAAAATTGGCACTTAACGGCGTCCTGGAAAGCTCACAGTGGTTCAGTTTGGAAGGTGACCTGGGCACATCCTGAATTCGGTCAGGTTCTCGCCACGTGCTCTTTCGATCGAACCGCAGCCGTTTGGGAAGAAATTGGTGAGTTGAGCAGGTGCAGTCAGAGAATGAAAAAGAAAAAAATAATTTAAAAAAAAACAACAAAAGTAATGACAGACTCTGTTAAAATAAAATGTATCCAGTCGGGGAAGGTTCTGGTCCGGGTGAGCGTGGAATGCGACACTGGGTCAGAAGAACGAATTTGGTAGATTCGCGGACATCCGTAACGGATGTTAAATTTGGACCGAAAACATTGGGTCTTTTATTGGCGACTTGTAGCGCTGATGGCGTCATAAGAATATACGAGGCACCCGATGTTATGAATCTTAGTCAATGGACTCTGCAACACGACATAAGCTGCAAGCTCGCTTGTAGTTGTCTCACATGGAATCCATCATTGTCCAGGTAATTAAAATTAATTACAGACAGTAAAATTTTAGCTTATTTGCAACAAACATAGATAGACCTCTTTGTTGGTATTAGCTGGAAGACGACTTTTTTAAGCCTAGTGTGTCACACTCTGGTCTGGCAGACCAGAGAAAAGTTGTCTTTCGCCAGAGCGGTGGGTGAATTTGCGAGGAGAAATTTGTAACGTTATTGACTATTACAGACTACATCCACCGATGATTGCCGTTGGTAGTGATGATTCTAGCGTTTCCGGTGGTGGTAAAGTATTTATTTACGAATATTCGGAAAACAGTAGAAGATGGGCAAAAACAGAAACTCTATCGAACGTCGTTGATCCCGTTCACGATATCGCATTTGCACCGAATTTGGGAAGGAGTTTTCATACTTTGGCAATTGCAACGAAAGACGTTCGAATTATCACTCTAAAACCAATGCAGTACGTATTAATTCAAAATGTTTATCCAATATTTTCTGTGATTATCAATTTTTCCTTGTTCAGAGTTACAATTTATGCATTTTTTTTTTTTTTTTTTATATCGATTCCCTTTCCTTCTTTTGGGTATTTCCAATTTCTTTTTCCGCTTCGTTTTGATCTTTGAGATAATTATCATTCATCAGGGATACTGCTCAGAGTGGTCTCTCACGATTCGAAATAACGACAACGGCCCAATTTGACGATCATTATTGTACCGTTTGGCGGGTATGTTGGAATATAATGGGCACAATATTGGCTAGTTCGGGTGATGATGGCTGCGTACGTCTTTGGAAGGACAATTACATAAATAATTGGAAATGCGTCGCGGTACTAAAGGGCGACGGTACGTCAGCTCAGAGTGCCGAAGTTCCACAAATCGCAACACCGCCGAGTCACTCGACCGCTGCTCAACTCCCTCTTTCGACCACAAGGTACTACAAATTGGGTTCCATCAGTCATCCGAATCAAGTACCTTGGCACTAGAATTATAAAATAAATAAATAAATAAAAAATCGTCTCTCCAAATCTCAGAGTATTTAATAAAAAATACAAAATAAATTACAGCAACATTTTTTAGCCAAATTTATCGCCTGGTGTGATGACAATTACACAATTGTATATTGTAATGACGGAAAGGCTTTTTTTGTACAAAAAAAAAAGAATAATTAAAAAAAAAAACATAAAATTTCTTATTTAATACTCTGGGCTGATTTTTCAAACCTTCACTATTCTTTATAATTTACTTTCGGTTAGTTGACGATTTTTTTACACACACACACACACAGTGCCAAACAACAAAAACAATGCTAGACTTATTTATCAAATTGAATCATGCAGAGAAAGTAGTAAATTCGCGAAAAAAAAAATGATACTACTTAAATATATGATTTTTTTTTCTCGATTATATAAGTGTATTGTTGAAAATTTTCCATTTGTAATGTGATTTATAATAAAATATTTTTTTTCTTTCCATATGAAAATCTATTATTATTATTATTATTATTATTATTATTACTATTATTATTATTTTATTTTTATTTTCCATCGCTCCTCATTCCTTCTCTGAAATCCTGCGTTGAAATGATAATTATTACGCCAATTGGCACAGTCCAGTCTATGTGTTATTTGTTTTCGTTTTCAGGAGCGTAAGCATTGCCACGGTTACCGCTGAGAAACCGACAATTAGCATCTCAACGAGTAACAAGTGGCAGGGACCTGTTATAAAAGGTCGTTTTAGTAAAACCGTTTGGATGGGTAATCCGAGCGAACCATCGCCACCTCCACCGCCCATATTGGATCGTCCGAGATCCAAGAAATAAACAAACTTTTCAACTTTTCTCCATCATAAAGTATTTTTAGTTGGGGCAATGTGAGATACAAAGGGACGGTAAGAGAAATTGGCAATTTATATTTTTTTCCAAAATTTCGTTTTCTTTTTATATCGTTTCTTTTAAATGGTTTATTTGATGATAAATTAAATATTTTCATATGGCGAAATGTTTTGTTATCATTGAGGAATTTTAATTGCATCGTATAAAAATTTGTGTGGGCCAAATAATGGGAAATAACATTTGATTATTATTAACAAACATTATTTGGCTCGAGATAAATTTGATAATAATGACCAAACATTTTTTTTGCCTTGTGAAAAATTTGTTTTAAAATTTAATGAAGACTTTTATCAGTATTGATAGATAATGATCGCAAGTATTTTCTCCCTCCAATTTTTAAAGCCCTTTGAAAATATTGGTTTCGATATTTATTTCTTTCCGATTTTCATGACGATGTGAAATTTATTTAATTTTGTCTCTTGCAGTCCCGTAAGTATTACACATGACCTTGAGCGTCTGGAGGTGATCAATAATTTATCTAAAAAAAAATTTAAAAAAAAAAAAAAATAGCAAACAGGAAGTTCCTATAATGTGAAATTTATTTTAGGCCATGAGTTGTCGGCTCACGAAAAGATCGCACATGTGATATAAAAAAGTAATTTGGAGCGTATTCAAAGGCAATCAAATTTAATTAAATTGTCGTACTACTAACGAGCAGTATTATTTAATCTCTTCAATAATTATTCTATAAAAAAGTGTGTTTTTTTTTTTTTAATTTCATCGTCAAATAATATTATTCCATGCAATAATATTTTTTTTCCGTTTTTTTTAATTTGTTATATCAGTGTTAAGAAACTTTGACAATGTCAGTATATCATGTAGAGTGATCGTAGATCGTTTACAAGAATAATAAACGAGAATTGTACTTATAGCGCCAATAATTTATTTCAGTATAATGAAAATAGTAGAATGTGTAATATTAATCTTAGAAGGCTGGGCTGGGGTGAATACCTACCCCAGGCAATCCTTAACCCTAGTTAAGGGGCTATAAGGATAAAAGCAAACTTGTGGACCTGAAATTTTAAATACATTTTTCGTGGCTCCATAATTTCGATGCTTGCAAAGTTTCAGGAAGATCGTCCATATTTTCTAATTGTGAGATACGAGCGCGCTCGTATCTTACTTTTTGTATATTCTTTTTCCAGAACTCGTGTATCGTGATTTTTGGATGGCAAGAATCGATATAATTTTTATGAGATATTTTCATAACACAAAAAAAAATAATTGACAATCCTCCTGTCATCAGTATCACTCTGGGCTCTCCCCCCTTGCTCCTCTCAGCATGATTTTACTGACAGGCTGACAGCTAAAAGTCATGCAAAGAAGCAAACGATTGAAACACAAAGAAAAAATGTGAAAAAACAATCAATTGAACTTGGATGATAATAATTTGATCAATTTTTCGATTTCTTTAACCCAAGTGGCACCTTAATACCAACGTGATTGCGCATATAAATTTTTGCGATGAACGAACCAACACGCAAGAGTTATCTCGATCTTATGAAGAATAATTTAGCTGCCGCGGATAGGGTAAGTAAAATTGTCCATAATCGTGAGGAAGTACAAGTATTATTATTATTATTAATTATTTGTATCATACCAAAGTGTACAATATCGGGTTTTTGTGACCTTTCTCCCGCTATTTCTAATTCACTTTTCAACATTTAACTATTCTCCGATTTTCTGTAATACTGTTGAGGGCATGAAATTAAAATTCCAAGTTTCTTAATTTAAAAACTTGTAAAATCTTTTTAAATCCAAACGAAAAGTGTCTGATGGAAAATTTCATTTAATTTTACCGTCGAAATGTCGTGATAAATATTATATCTTCAAATTAATATAACAAATATATCTCGATTCAGTGTAATTTGCACTAGTTTTTACTGCATCAGTAACGAGATGGTTAATTTTTGCAATTTTTTGAAACTGCACGTAAAAAATTGAGTCAACTGGCAAAATCGTACAAAAATGGCAGTTCTCTAAGTTAAATGTTTTTCGGATAATCTTACCGCATTTATAAACGATAATTAAAAATTTTAAATTCCATCCTCATTATTTACTCTTTGCTGAATTTTCCAGGACCAATTCATTACGCGATTGGTGTACTTTGGTACGTATCATGGAAGCGACGAATATCTCCAATCGGTGCGTAGACATTGTTTTTATTTTTTTTTTAAATTTGCAAATTTGCAAATTCGTCAATTATTACTGACTCGTTTTGATAAATTATTTGCTCTCTTCGGTAAACAGAAATTTGCGATTCTCGTTAACCATCTCCGCTCGGAATATCCTGACGTCTTTACAACAGGCCTTTTGCTCGTTTATCCCAAGTATTTTGTACACATTATCGAGGTATAAATATATATATTTTTTTTCACCCGCGAATCGAACAACAAAATTATCGAGTTGTGAAATAATAAAATAATTTTCATTGTTTTTCTTTTTTCGCAGACATCGGAAGAATTAATCCTTCGTCATCTCAATACGATATTTCATGATAAAGAAATGAGTATTGATCTTGGTCGAGTTTTGCCGTTACCTGCTCATCATCACGTTTATCATGTATGAAAGAAAATTGCAATTTTTATCGTTATTTTCTTAATATTTTTTTTTTCAAACTTTATACGAGCATTAATATTATGATTTTGTTTGAACGTCTATGAAATTTCAGAGAGATTGACCATTCTAAACTTTGCACAATTCTTATTGAAATCAAGACTTTTTTTTACTGTTATGGAAAACAAGTCATACCAAATTTATTTATTAAAAAAAAAATTGGCACTTTTTTTTATTGTTTATGAAAAAAAAAACTCGTACCAAACGCATGCCAATATCCTATTATATTTTGTGGATTTTAAATAATTTTAAACTTTCGACAGAAATTTACACTTTTTACCCATTTATCTTATTACGATTTTTAATCATCGAATCCGAATGCGTGTATCGCATTCAGCGCTTTTTCCCTAGTTGGCTTAAGGTGTTGGCAAAACCTCCCGAGTTATTGGAAAAATTGGATGGCTCAGGCACAGCAGAAATCGAAAAACAACTGGACGATTGCTTGTCAAAAGTTTACACTCTCTGCGAGTACATATCGACCACTGCAAAGGGCAACGTGAGTTATATATAAATTAATATTTTCATTAATTTACCAAATTCCTATTTAAAATTATTCAGCGTTGCATAAAAAAATGTTAATCGATGAGAAATCCAATATTTCTTCAATTTTATTCTAATTATTAATTTCTTATTCAATTCTAATTGGGGTGCATGAATAATTTTTTTTTTAACTTAGTAGAATATTTTTACAAAAGTAAAAAATCCAAGCACGAAAAAATAAAATCAAAAGATTTTCATTAAATTTTTTTTTTATGTGTCTGTACAGTCTAAAAATTCTTAATAAATTTCTCCTTTGTTAATTGGACAGGTGAGAGCGACAGAAGAGGTATTGCAGAGTTTGAAAGACAAAAATCAACGATACCTTCCCGAAAGTACAATTATCGAATTTTTGCTAAACGCCAAATCGCTGATACTTCGTGATATACGTGAATACGTGGATCTGGCACCATCGATACCGTACATCCGGCTTTACAATGGTAAATAATACACTGAGAAAAAAAGTAATCTTAGTCCAAGAATATTTTCAAACTTGCCCATCATATGGTCAGCTTATATGATTTTTGTTTTAAGCTTAAAATTATTTTTGGCTCAAAAATAAATATTGTAGACGCAAGAATAATTTACATTTGATGTTAAATTAATTTATATATATAATATTTATTAATTTAGATATTGATATTTTTACCACCTCGAAAATCGAAAAATAATTGTTTAAAAAAATGCTCAAAGTCGAAAAAAATAATTTTCTAATTTTAGTGGATTAGAAATTTGTCCATCTTTATGATGGTCAAATGACGATGGGCGATTATTTCGTCATTTTGCTCGGTCTGAAGTTTTTTTTTTCTCCGCAAAGGAAGACAATTGAGAGAGTCATAGACATGGAATAAAAACGATTATTTATTTCAGAATATGTACAATATCAAAAAAACGTTTTGTTTCTCATGCGTCAGGGTTACACATCAAATTTTCGAGTAGTGCTAAAAGCTTAGGACACAAATGTTTTTGTTTTTTTTTTTTGTATTTTCGTATTTTTTGTTTTTTTTTTTTTTTTTAAATAGTTCTCGTAGATTTTTCACACAAATGTTCGCACATGATAATGACAACATTTATACTTTTCCTTTTCAATCGATTCTCATTCTTTCAATGGAATAATACAAGTGTAGGCAGTATTTGAGATGAATTGGTGCACTCGTATTCTAATGTAAGAGTTTTTTTTTCAATACGTCATTAACTTTTTCATAATTGAAAAAAAAAAAAACCGAAAAAAGAGGTTTCCAGATTTGATTAAAAAATTTTAATTTCAACATATTGCTGATAATCAAATTCTTCAAATCATAGATACGATCTACTAAAAATTACAAAAACTTGCTATAACATTTCGCGATATCTGCAAATTTCCAGCCTTATTTTTTCGCCTCATCTCTATACTGTTTCTCCCTCGTCTCTTCAAGGAAGAAAAAAATTCTTATAAAAGTGATCTTTTCTACGGGTACGGCCAGAGACTTGAGTAAAATACGTGGGGTTTTCCATATAAAATTGAAGAGATCGTAATTTATAAATTTCGATCCTCATTTCGGTCAGTCGCCAATAATTATTGTATATATCACATAGCGAAAGAAGAAAAAAATTAATCATTTTTGACGCAAAATAAGCTCGTTTCAGCGATGGAATTTTTCAGTGATACGAAAAAGCCATTTTTAACTAAGAAACATGAAAAATTGGAAAAGCATATATATATATTTTTTTTTAATCGGTTTATCAGGGCTCTTGATCACATTTATAGATCATTGATTCGATATTATTATTTCCTCGTTGATTGCCACGCTAGATGGTATTCGTTACTGTACAGAGCACGAAAAAGATTATTCATCGGGAAATTTAAGCTAAAGGATAAATTTTTCAATGACTTTTTGCCAATCTAAACTCGTGTGCCAATTTTATATTTTCAATCGTTTTGCAGAAATTATTTGGCCACCAACTTGCGATTATATGCCCAGCGAGATATTCGTCGAACACGTGTCACGTCGCGACGTGATGCTGGAACGTCTGAGTCAACAGCAACAATTGCAGCAATAAAAATGAAGTCAGTATTTTTTAATTCTTCTCTCGTGACGAATTTTTGTAATTGTCTAAATCTTTTTTTTTTTTTTTTTTTTTAACTTTGACGTGATCGAAACAAAAATATACACGTACGACGATTTTTTTTTCTTCCTTGTCACGAATTGCGCACTGCAGCTCGAGCCCTTTTTGCACAAGAACAACGAGAACAAGGAGAATTAAAAATTATTCGACACACTCCTTGCCGACGACAACACTTACATTACAGAATATAATTTACCCATGAAAATAGAGTTATCTATCTTTAGTTATGCAGCCATCATATAACGAGTGTGTGCATGCGTGTTGTTTTTTTTTCTTTTTTTTTTTTTTTAATATTTTTAAATATTTTCGTTCTCGCCCATTTTGTCAATATGAATTTACAGCCGAAAATCTTCAAAACTCGTACGAATTCAATGTAAAATTGAGACTTGACCCAGAATCGAATTTTGCCCTCATTATCCAAGAAGAAAATTAAATTTGTATCGCTCTGAATTTTCGACTCTCTTCAATTGCAAATTTATTGGATATTCTCAATTCGATTTTGCCAATTGCCACACGTAGTACTGCGTGTGGAAATTTATTGAAATTTTGTTTCATTAATTGAAAGTTAATTGAAAGTTAAAAGAAATTAAATTTAAATTAATTCAACTATTTTCATATTAAAAAATAAAATTTATCATAGTGGAAATTTTTTAACTTTAGATTTTTAAAAATTCGCAATAAATGATATTTCATTTTTTTTTTAAATTTTAATTAAAAATGAATAAATCCTTTTTTTTCTCGTTGCATTAATGACTCGACTTGGTTTTTCGGTGTTAATAAATTTTCATCTAACTCTCGATGACTTTTCAACGACATTAAGTGGCACATCAATTCCATCAACGGCAATGAATAACAATTTAACATCTAAAATCATATTACAATAGATTATTTTTTATTTTTCATTTTCAATTTTTTGACTCAACTTTAATGGATTGAAAATTAGCTCTCTCTCTGTCGTCGCCTCCGTACAGTGTTGATCTATATATATTTCCCTTGCAACTTTTCCTACCTTAAAACGACCAAAACTATCAACGTACACATCAGTTCAATTTTCTTCGTTATTTCTTAGACAATTTTCTTTTTTCTTGCTTCACAAAGGATTCGATGATAGGAAAAAATTTGGATATGATAATATGTGAATGTTACAAGCTATTTGATTAAAGTCTTTTTTTATTTTCTGTTTTTTTTTTGTCGTTTACCGCAAGCATTAAATAATTGGCAGTAATATAATGTCACGAGTCAGACATTTTTCCAAATCGGCGAGTTTTTCCTTATTTTTGTTTTTTTTTTTCCCCTCAGACTTGGGAGTCGAATCTTCAAGTACGTGGATGCATATCGTGTATATAAAACAGCGTTAAAGTTTTTGTTTGTTTTGTTAAAATTACGGCGGAGATAGTGCCATTTATTAAATATACTTTATATATATCTATATATATACAAACTTAATTTAAATTAATCACATAATGGAAAGAAAAAAAAAACCGAAATGCAAACCGATGTCTTCATCAAAGAGCGTCGAATATTTTCTCTATACAAATTCGGCTTTCTTTTAATGGAAAACTGAACGATATGTCTCTGTTGATTCTTCTTCCCTTGCGTTGACAAATCACCCCCTGAAGCACATCTTGGCTTTGCTGTATCTCGATAATTCAATATTAAAATTTTCATATTATATATATATATATATATAGACGTGTGAATATATAATATTTATAACTATAATTTACATCTATATAATTATTTAAAACGTATTTACATTGGTATATACACATATACACACGTACTATATATTTCATTCTCCCTTTGTAATTTCAATGCGATTATATTATTCCACGCGAGATGATTGGAATTATTCGAACAAAGGTTATTAAATAATTAAACGAGAATGCCTGTATAGGAAGAAATATTTCCCATTATAATTTTATCGACTAGTACCACGACAATAATCTGACGAAGTCTTAACCATTTATTGTTTTTTTTTTTTCTTTTTCTAACGATAAAAGTCAAATACGAGTTAATGCCAGAAATGCTCGTACAAAATATTTTCAATATTTCAATAAGGTATTTACATTAACGTGAACAATACGATAAAAACGTATTTTTATCCACGAATCTCACTCGAGTATCTCTATTTCTCATCTTCGTCGAATATTTTACACATCTGCCTATTTTTTCTTCTCTAGTAATTACATTTAAGTTTCCTTCAATACAAAAAGGGCACTTGATTGATCGTAGAATTTCTTTTGTAGTTTGGATGGTGGGAGGGGAAGTCTAATATATGTGGTAATTAATTAAAATAAAATGTTGATCGGACGATACAATATAAATAATTACCGTCTTTTACTATTCCCTGATCAGACACTTTTTAGTTACTGACGCTGCCACCAGTGGCGCGCGGGCACGCCCATATTTATCGCTGCTGCCGTGCGCTTTCCTGGCGGAGGCGTCAGTAACTAAAAAGAAAATTTCATTAGAGAAAAGGAAGTGATACTATGCGTAAAATGTTTCCTTATATTATTCCATGTCAGCGATTAACCTTTTGGATTTTCGTATCGTTTTTCAGAGTCTCGTGGAACGTCACACTGAACTCTCACGTTTCGTCATCACTATTGGTGTACTCGTAGTAGCGTCTTTTTGTGATTGTATGCAACACTGTCCATGACCACGTGACTCAACGTCTTTGGTCAAGCACGAACGATTCATGACACCCAAACCGGCATAAAGGACCGGTGGACTCATCGTCATTGTCATCGATTGAACATTTGGACTTGGCCAATGTTGTCGTGGTAAAGTACAAACTCCCGTTCCATAAACTTCACTAACCATTGGTTGTTGCAACTGAAACGATTTTCCTGATTGTACCATCGATGTTACCTAAGGAGCATAAATCACAGATCACATTACGTAACAAATTTTCCAAATATTTGGCAAGCAAACTGTTTCAATTATGTCCCATGAATATTTTTTTTGTCATTATTATTGATTAAAAAATTAAAATTAAATTTTTATAGTACGTTCAATACGGTTAATGTGAGAAAAAAAAATTGTACACTGTTCAAATTCGATTTATGGATATGACTACAGGCTTAACACCCTTAATATGATTGATATGGTTTGTACAATTTTTATTCAGCATGCTTGATTATTTTTTAGTATCCAATAAATTTAATGATTTTTTTTTTTTAATGATTTTTATTTAAATTGTAAGATTGTTAGTTAACTTACGCTTTTATGCCTCGTTGACAGTCCCGTGA
The DNA here is from genome assembly GCA_963669185.1 of Dyspetes luteomarginatus. Lineage (NCBI taxonomy): Eukaryota > Metazoa > Arthropoda > Insecta > Hymenoptera > Ichneumonidae > Dyspetes > Dyspetes luteomarginatus. The sequence continues at coordinate 17,716,382 of OY769909.1, read as the reverse complement.
ATTCTTGTAGTGGAATTCTACTGCGAATCGTGCAATATCCAACATAATTACTGTGGCCACCGAGCGAAGTTGCTGGCGGATGTTCGAGTACGTTTCGAGATGGCGACGTGTCAATCGTCGAGACGAGACGTCTTTTTCGCAGATATTCTGTCGGCTCATCGCCACCTTAAATTATAAAAATTTAAAGGGTCTCATGTTAATTATAATTCCGAGTGTGGGCAAATATAGAAATTAATGTGAAGAATGCAGGTGAAAAAAAAGAAAAATCAGTTTGACTCGAATATATCCATGAAAAATAATAATAAAGAGATTAATCTTTATATATTAATTTTTCAAAACTTTAATCTGAGTAAAAATTTGATTTGGATTGCCCAGTTTGCAAATTAAAAAAATTCTTTCAAGGCAAATAAATTCTGCAAATAATATCTGGCAAATAAATATTATTATTTTGTGCTTTCTGCAGACAGACGACGATATATTTGAAGTAACTTCTTTCTCCTCTTGTGGGAAAATAAAATTCTCGATAAATTATTTGAGCTTTTACTCACCATTAATTTGCTGCGGTATTATATCAGGATTTTTCTCGTCTCCCTCGCTAAGCTCGCCCGTCGTTTCGGACTTTCTGAAAGGACTACCAGGATGTTTTTCTTCCGTTAACAAGTTTCCACCACCCTCGCGAAATCTCAATTCTCGCTGAATTGGTATTGACTTTGTATTTTTATCATGATCCTCCAAGTGTGGTTTTCCCTGATCGTCTGGACTGGCATTTTGAATTCTCAAAACTACCATTACGATCACAGCAACGATAACAAGAGCTGCGACGACTCCAATCATAACACTGAGCATAGGTGTCAGTTTTATGTGATGTCTCGGTCTTTCTGTAAATTTTTATTTGCATCGTTGGGATTAAAAAAAAAAAATCAAAGCCAAAAAAATGTCTCATTAGAATTAATAGAAGAAAATCAATTTTAATGAAGTTTGAGGGATAAAATATAAAACAAAGTGGAATAGTCGAGTCTTTTTTCACGAGCATAAATAAATAAATAGCTGCAAACTTTTTGCCAAAATTGTTATTGAAAAAAGTGATTTTTTTTTTTAGAAAATTTTTTCAAGAATGTAAAAAAAATTGTTAAATCATTCATTGAATTTGAATGAAATTTTAGGATAAAAATATTGAACGGATTTCATAATTGAGATTAAACTTTTCGACATTTTGTATTAATTTTATTCACAAATCGATTTTACCTCGTGATTTACCTGTTTCCGAGGTCAATTGTTTTTCCGGTAGCCTCAGAGTGCCAGCCTGAACGACCATAGCTTCACTTCGACCTTTGCTGTTGTAAGCGTAAATTACAGCCTGATAAAGTGCACCGGAATCCAAATGCGTCACGGTGAAATGAGGAATCGGCGAGGTCATGTTTGCATAAAGTTCTTGGCTGTTGCTCTCGCGTACTTCGAGCAAAAAAGCTTGATGAAGACCACCATTGAAGCCCTCAGCGCAGCGAACTGCGAATGATGTTGTCGATGTGTTGGACGTCGTGCAGTTGTGAACCATGTCAGGATGACCTAAAGAGGGCAACAGTTCAAAGTAAACGTCAAAACGAGGTAGAATAAGATTTACGACAAAGTAAACTTTAATTTAATATGAATTTGAAGTACTCTGTACTTTGTACATTAAATACTTAGTACTTTGAGTCTATTTAGTATTCAAAGTATTTTTTATTTGAAACTTGGCATACTATGTACTTGTTATTTTAAAAATTTTGTAACTAGGACATGAATTACTATATACTTAGTTCCTTAAGAATATTTAGTCTTCAAAGTATTTTTTAGTTGAAACTTGGCATACTATGTACTTGTTATTTTAAGTATTTTGTAATTATGACATGAATTACTATATACTTAGTTCCTTAAGAATGTTTAGTATTTGTAGTATGCAGTTGAAACTCGCCATAAGATGGGCTTGGTATTTAAAGTACTCTGTAATTGAAACTTGACGTCTTATGAAGTTGGAATTGGAAAGTACTCTGTACTTGGTACATGTAATATTATATACTTAGTACCTTGAGTATATTTAGTATATATAGTATTGTGTACTTGAAACTTGACGTATTATGAACTTTGTATTTCAGAGTACTCTGTACTGTACCAATTCAAGTACCATATTGTGCTTTGTCAAGAACCAAAAGGAAGGAGGAAAAAAAAAGAGATACCTGCGGGTATTATGTGATAGACACATGGTACTTGTTGCCGACCAATTTCATTGGAAGCCCAGCATAGTAGGGTGCCATAATCCAATGCTGTCATTGGTGTATAAGAGACGATCGATGTACTGCCAGACCCTACGATATGATCAGGAGTAACGGCAATGCTCTCAGCCGAATTATTAAACGTCCAACGAAACTTTACGTTCGATGGATTTGCATCAACCTGACACGATATATTGGCTTTCTCCTGTTTCGCCACACCGTGTACGTTCGTCTGATTTGGCTTGCACGTTGGTGCGACTGGCAAATCAAAGATTAACCATTTATTTATTTATTTAAATATCATGGCTGATTATTGAGATTTATATAAAGTTGACCGGCAACTTTAAACTTTTTTCTTTTTCTACTCGTTAGGAAATCGTTTGGCAATGATTCAGAGTCAAAAGTGGCCAGTCAACTATGTCACGCCAAATCTACAGGCTCGTGACCTTTATCCTCTGAAATTTTGTTCCCATTTTTTTTTTTGTTGCACACCTAAGAGGCATACAGATTTTTTTTTGTTAGAATTTTTTTTTTCTACTTTTGACAAAAAATAATAATTTTTTGGGTGGATAAACTGGCGTGAAAAGTGCCAAAATTGTATTATTGTATCAAAGTTCAAACAATAACGTGGAATATTATTTTATTTTTATTTACTTTTAATGACGATTCTCAGCAGTCAAAAAGATATTTTGAATTATTGTTGGCAAAGGAGTTTTATCCATAAAATTATGCACTTTTACATCCAAGGGTATAAATTATAATATGAAATACTAATTGCATACTTGAATGATGCTTTTCAAGCTTTTTTTTCTCGTTGAAAAAAATCTCTAATTTTCATTATATGTAATTAGAAAGACTATCTGCGAATTACCTTCTCCGTTGTCTGCCCAATGAAAAGGCACAAAAAATTGCTTCCAGGCTTTTGTGTTTCTCGGTAATAATTTAGCACATTCGCAAGAGATGAAAGAACTGACGAACTATGAGGGGGAAAAAAAAAAAGTAGAAATGTACTCACACATGACTCTCAAATAAAAGGCTGAACTCTCGCCGTCACCCTCGGCATTGAAACCGACGCATGTATAATTGCCCGCGCTTTTTCGGTCGACCTTTTGTAGCACGAGACTTCGGTTGCTTATTATTATACCTTGTGTCACATTGTGATTAAGTGTCTTGCCCTGCAAAAATAAACGTAGAGCATAAACAAAAAATGAGACTTGAGGTGAATTAAAAAAAAAAAAAAAAATTCAAGAAGTGAAACAAAGTCGGGTGGAGAAATACTTGAAAAAAAAAGTAAATAAATGAAGAAAAGCAATAAGAAAGTTTTCAGTAGTTTTGAGCATCCTTCGCTCTTTTTTATTTTCGTTTCAACTTTATTGTTAGACTTTTCGAGGAGCAAAGCGAGGTTTCTCTATACGCTTACACGAGTGGCCTTCTTCATTAAGACTTTTTATGAATATTTATGAATATGCCAGTTGAATTTGCGAGCCAAAGGATGAAAGTGCACATTATTTATTCCCAGAAAATAAATATGAAGAGGATGAAATTAATTTGACGAAAGGATAAAGGGTGTTGATGCCAATCTTGAGGGTACTTGAGCATGTTTTTTTTTTTTTTTTCTTCTTGGCTCATTCGACTCAATTTTTACCTCGTGACGCCACTCTACTTTGTAAACGGATGGCTCTGCGTTTATTCTGCAGTCGAAATATACGTCACTTCCCTCTCTGATGGCGTCCTCGTTCAAGGACTTTCCGAGCTTTATCTGCGACTCGGGTTTATCTGAAACGAGAAAACGAATTTACACTTGGCTGTGGCTGTAAAATTGTAAAAAAAAACAGTGAGTTAGTGAGTGAAGTGAGTGAGTGAGTAAAAGAATGAGTGTCAATGAAAATGTCAACTGTATGTATCCAGTCCAGTCATTTGGACTTTATTATAATGGAAGTGGAGTGAGTGAGTGACTGAAGTGAGTGGAGTGAGTGAGTACGTGAGTGAGTGACTGGAGTGAGTGAGTATGTGAGTGAGTGACTGAAGTGAGTAAGTGAATGAGTGTCAATGAAAATGTGAAGTGCATGTTTCCAGTCCAGTCACGTGTACTTTATTATAATGGAAGTGGAGTGAGTGAAGTAAGTGCATGAGTGTCAGTGACAATGTGCAATGTTTGTTTCGAGTCCAGTCATGTGTATTTTATTATAATAGAAGTGGAGTGACTGAAGTGAGTGGAGTGAGTGAATATTAAACAAGTAAGTGAATGAGTGTCAGTGACAATGTGAACTGTATATTGTCAGTCCAGTCACGTGTATTTTATTATAATGGAAGTGGAGTGAGTGAGTGGGTGAACGACTGAAGTCAGTAAGTGAATGAGGGTCAATGAAAATGTGAAGTGAATGTTTCCAGTCCAGTCAAGTGTCCAGTACAGACCAGGGACAGTGAAGTGTATTTTATTTCAATGGAAACATACAACGTAAACCTTGTGAGCATACCGAGGACATAACTGTATAAATTGTACATTGTTTTCGTTCATTATCAAGAGCTTACAGTATATCTTCAGGATCCATTCATCTTCGATCGGGCGAATTTCCATTATTGGATTTTGTGCTCGGCACGACAAATGTCTTCCAGCGTCTGCCTTGCTTGGCCTGAACGATAAAACACTCGTGGTCGTATTCCCGTCATTCGATATCTGTGAATAATCATTAACAATGTTCGGTCTTTACAGTCATCTGCGAAAATCTATTTGATCAAAGTTCATTCATTCATGATACGTTTCAAGATCTTTGGCTCAACCACATCCATGAAAAATATGACAATAATAATAATAATAATAATAATAATCATAATAATCTCTAAGTGCCTGTGTGGGATGTCTCTGAGTATCGGTAAGCGAGTCCAGTGAATATTTTAATTTGAAAAATTTGAATATTTTAATTTTTGAATATTTAGAAACAAAAAATACATTTTTTTGAATTTTTGTCTGTCTGTCTGTTTATGCACGCATCACGCGGAAACAACTGGACGGTTTTTGATGAAACTTGGCACAGTGATTGCTTATATCCTGGGTCAACATTTAGGATATTTTTGATTGACCCGGGAAATGAAAGGGTTCCTAACTTGCTGGCTTATATCCTCGGTCAACATTTAGGATATTTTTTGATTGACCCGGGAAATGAAAGGGGTCCTAACTATAAGTAAACTCTGCATAAGCTAAAGTCCACGTGATCGAAGTTGCAGGCACAGCTGGTGTAGAATATTAAGCAAGTTTTGTTTCTGGAGCTGCAGGGTGAAGGGTCGATCGATGCTCTAAATTTGAATAATTTAATTTTTGAATATTTAGAAACAAAAAATACATTTTTTTGAATTTTTGTCTGTCTGTCTGTCTATGCACGTATCACGCGGAAACTACTGGACGGATTTTTATGAAACTTGTCATAGTGGAGCTATGGAGCTTTTGGAGCTGCAGGGTGTACGATCGATCGATGCTCTAAATTTGAATATTTTAATTTTTAAATATTTAGAACCAAAAAATACATTTTTTTGAATTTTTGTCTGTCTGTCTGTTTCTGCACGCATCACGCGGAAACTACTCGGCGGATTTTTATGAAACTTGGCACAGTGATTGCTTATATACTGGGTCAACATTTAGGATATTTTTTGATTGACCCGGGAAATGAAAGGGGTCCTAACTATAAGTAAACTCTGCATAAGCTAAAGTCTACGCGATCGAAGTTGCGGGCAGAGCTAGTGTAGAATATTAAGCAAGTTTCGCTTTTGGAGCTGCAGGGTGTACGATCGATCGATGCCCTAAATTTCAATATTTTAATTTATTTATACCATTGTAAAATCGTGAACAAAAGCGTAATTCTCGAGAGTGCCATTGGATTAATGTATATATATATATATATTCATGAATTCTTTTCAGCATGAAAACACACTATCTCGACTCTTTTTATGATTTTTATGCCGCATGTAAAGAGAAATATCTGTAGTGTTTTTTGACAAAAATGTTTTTTGACCATGAAATAATTGTATTTGTGGATAATATTTATTATTTATCTGATACGTTATTCTGCACAAAGAATTTTGAATTTTATAAAATTAAAATAACGATAAATTTCAAAAAATTCGAAACTCTTTTTGTCGTATATATATATGTAATGCACGAAATAAACATAAAAAAAAATTAATAAACGAATATAATTTCTGTGAGATTTTGTGGGATATAAAGAATATTTAGACAGAATATTATTATGAAATTCTATCAATATTTTTTGCATAGCGAATTATAGCGTGAAAAATTGTTTATAAATAATTTTTTATTTAAAAATTCAACTACATTCTCCCTGAAAATTATACTCTAGTTGAATTTCTCGTCATGACGAGAAACAAGATCAAGAAACAATTATTAAATAGCTTGCATAGCGGGTCATTATTTTTTTTTGTTACAATTATAATTAGTCCTGGCTGTGTGCGCCTGGGATGAGATGAGAAATGTTGAATATGTCCTCATAGTTGGGAAAATTCTTCCGGGGTTGGGCGAGAGTTAAATAAATTTTCTTCTCTGCTCATTTACAGAGAATGTTTTGTCCCCGGACGCGTTACCGTCATGACCAGACATGAGCAAGCGACGCTGGAGAAGAAGAAGAAGAAAAAGAAGAAGAAGAAGAAGAAGAAGAAGAAGAAGAAGAAGAAGAAGAAGAAGAAGAAGAAGAAGAAGAAGAAGAAGAAGAATGATAAGAAGAAGAAGAAGAAGAAGAAGAAGAAGAAGAAGAAGAAGAAGAATGATAAGAAGAAGAAGAAGAAGAAGAAGAAGAAGAAGAAGAAGAAGAAGAAGAAGAAGAAGAAGAAGAAGAATGATAAGAGGAAGAAGAAGAAGAAGAAGAAGAAGAAGAAGAAGAAGAAGAAGAAGAAGAAGAAGAAGAAGAAGAAGAAGAAGAAGAAGAAGAGCGACCAAGATCCAAGTCTTCGCATATCTCATTCGCTCGGCTTTCTCTCTCCCCCCCCCCTCTCTCCCTCCCTCTGTCGTTATAGGGTCTTCTCCTATCATGATGAAATTGCAATTTCGCGCTCTGATTAATGCGGCAGAGTCGACGAAGAAAACATGCCTCAAGGAGTGAGCAAAGGAAAACGACGACGAATAGACGCCTCGAGGTGTTTCGATAACACACTCAGAGCATATATTTAGTTAGGATGGGCCAACTACCCTTTTTCTTCGACGTCGACAACGACGACGACAACGACAACGACGACGACGACGACGACGACGACGACGACGACGACGACGACGACAACGACAACGACGACGACGACGAAGAACGCGAGATGACTCTTTTCTACAATTTTCCCACTTCGATATCTTTTCAACATGACTCTTGGAATAATGGAATTTTATTTGAATCGCAAATTCTTCATTTATCAAAATTCAAGTGTCTGTATTTTTAATTTTTCAGCGAACGAAAAATAAAAACTGTTGTGCTGTATTCAATAGTCTGTACGAAATTGATAAAAATTCATTGAAAATATTATTTCATTTTCTCTTCAAATAAAAATAATAATAATATAATGTAGGGCAATATTTAAAAAAATAACGATAAGGTGTGGATTTGAGGGAAAAAAAAAAAAAAATCTTAATGAAATTGATATAATTTCTAATCCGTTCGTCCGGAATCGCAAATTCTTCATTTATCAAAATTCAAGTGTCTGTATTTTTAATTTTTCAGCGAACGAAAAATAAAAACTGTTGTGATGTATTCAATAGTCCGTACAAAATTGATAAAAATTCATTGAAAATATTATTTCCTTTTCTCTTAAAATAAAAAAAAAAATAATATAATGTAGGGCAATATTTAAAAATAACGATACAAGCTGTGGATTCGAGGGAAAAAAAAAAAAAATCTTAATTAAATTGATATAACATTTAATCCGTTCGTCCAGAACAGCGAACGTGATTCGCATATTATATCGTATATATATTTTTTTTAAATATATTATTTGTGTGTGTAATATGCAAATTATATAAAAAGAATCAATTTTTATTATTATTTTTTGAATCAATTATAATAACTGAAAGTTTGATATTGATGAAAAAAATATTTAGATATGAAGACATGTCATACTCACAAATTTGCTTGAATGATAAAAATTCATTGAAAATATTATTTCTTTTTATTTCATTTTCTTTTCAAATAAAAATAATAATAATATAATGTAGGGCAATATTTAAAAATAACGATACAAGCTGTGGATTTGAGAGAAAAAAAAAATCTTAATTTAATTGATATAACATTTAATCCGTTCGTCCAGGACAGCAAACGTGATTCGCATATTATATCGTATATATATATTTTTTAAATATATTATTTGTGTATGTAATATGCAAATTATATAAAAAGAAACAATTTTTATTATTATTTTTTGAATCAATAATAACCAATAATAACCAATAATCAATAATAATCAATAATAACTGAAAGTTTGATATTGATGAAAAAAATATTTAGATATGAAGACATGTCATACTCACAGTTTTGCTTGAATCCCCATCAAGACGTAATCCGTCACGCCACCATGTTATATTGGCCGGTGGTCTGGAGCCATAAGTTGTGCAAACGAGATCGTACCTTTTGCCGACTGATAGTGGCTGATTAGATCCAATTATCTCAACTTTTAGGGGCTCGACTGAATATTGCAAGAAAAAAAATTCAATATGGTTAGATTTTTATTTTTCATAATAATAAAATTATTTTTTTATGTTTATCAATATTAAATTTCAAGCCCAAAGTATACATTATAAGAAGCAACAAAGATAAATAAATTCGTGGATTCGAATTAGTGTTTTCCATGAATGTATTTTATTTATTGATTTATTTATTTTTTAAATTTTCTTTGGCGTCGAGTAAGCAATTTTAGCGTCGAGTTGCTTTTGTCAATATCCTCGAGTATATTTTTGACAAACTTTCGTTCTCGTGGGTATGTCTGTGTGAATAGTAAATCGCACATTCACACGAATATGTCAGCCACAGGCACTCATAAATTCACAATATAGTCGTCGAGTGCTTTTGAGTGACTTTTAGGGGCTCGACTGAATATTGCAAGAAAAAAAATTCAATATGGTTACAGTTTTATTTTTCATAATAATAAAATTATTTTTTTATGTTTATCAATATTAAATTTCAAGCCCAAAGTATATATATATTATAAGAAGCAACAAAGATAAATAAATTCGTGGATTCGAATTAGTGTCTTCCATTAATGTATTTTCTTTATTGATTTATTTATTTTTTAAATTTTCTTTAGCGTCGAGTTGCTTTTGTCAATATCCTCGAGTATATTTTTGACAAACTTTCGTTCTCGTGGGTCTGTGTCTGTGTGAATAGGAAATCGCACATTCACACGAATATGTCAGCCACAGGCACTCATAAATTCACAATATAGTCGTCGAGTGCTTTTGAGTGACTTTCATAGATCGTTTATTTTCTTACGTGAATTTCCAGAATAATTTTCCAGAAGAAACTGTAAACTTAATAAATATGGAGATGGAAGATTATAAAAATTTGAATCTCGTCGTGAGCTGCCATCGTATATTAAAATCCGAGTAAAAAATATCAAATGATTGAGGATCTTTCTTTATTGTACTGTATTGACCTGCATTACCTACATTTTCCAACAGAGTCACATGCACACACGCGCACCTACACACGAAAAGCTGGCGAATGACAATATTCTAACGTAATAGGCAAATTGACGTTGATAAATTCTCTTTTGTTATAAAAGCGATACATCATCTTTCCTTCCTTCCTTCCTTCATCCCGTCCTGTTGAGTGCTGTGGGTTGTTGCAGTGAGGAAATCGTATATATATACTTATACGTCTGCTATACATATACTACCCATATATATATATATATATATATATATATATATACCAACACCTATGTATATATATATATACATAGGTGTTGGTTATACATAGCCTGATGATGCCGGTACAAGAAGCACGAGCTAGAGAATTGAGTTACCCTGAAAACTGTCGCCTCTCTCCCATAGACGGCCATAGACGCCTCTCATCTACCCGCCAAAGAGCCCAGAGAGGAAAACCCCCTACGTGGCCGTCAAGACCTATTTCCCGCCGCGATGAACATTTTACGGAAGTACGTTAAGGCGGATGTCTCCACAGGCACAACGGCGGGATAAGCACAGAGAGGACGAGGAAAGTGCACGAACCTCTCGGGAGCTTCGACTCCCTAAGAGAATCTCCTGTACATGTACTTCGTATTTGTGTTATATCGTATCAGACAGACCATTTACAGCTTACAGGGATAATTACAAGAATATGATGAAAAAAAAAAAAAGGATTCTCTAAATATTTTACGTATTTTTCAAATAATTTGTATTTTTATGACTGAAAAAGATAATTTATCAATGAATTTCTGTATTTTTATGACTGAAAAATATAATTCATCAATGAATTTCTGTATTTTTACGTGCCAAAATCAAACATTTCTAACTCAAATTTTATTATAGGAGAGCAACGATGTGTTATATCGTATCAGACAGACAATTTACAGCTTAAAGGGATAATTATAACAATCATAAAAAAAAAAGGATCCTCTAAATATTTTACGTATTTTCAAATAATTTGTATTTTGATGACTGAAAAATATAATTTATCAATGAATTTTTATGACTGGAAAAGATAATTTATCAATGAATTTCTGTATTTTTACATAATTTGAGTTAGAAAAAATTTCTAACTCAAATTTTATGGTAGGAGAGCAACGATGTGTTATATCGTATCAGACAGACAATTTACAGCTTAGAGGGATAATTATAACAATCATAAAAAAAAAGGATTCTCTAAATATTTTACGTATTTTCAAATAATTTGTTTGTGAAACTGAAAAAGATAATTTATCAATGAATTTCTGTATTTTTATGACTGAAAAAGATAATTCATCATTGAATTCCTGTATTTTTACGTGCCTAAATCAAACATTTCTAACTCAAATTTTATTGTAGGACAGCAACGACGTTTTATATCGTATCAGACAGACAATTTACAGGTTACATGGATAATTATAACAATCATAAAAAAAAGGATTCTCTAAATATTTTACGTATTTTCAAATAATTTGTATTTTTATGACTGAAAAAGATAATTTATCAATGAATTTCTGTATTTTTACGTGCCAAAATCAAACATTTCTAACTCAAATTTTGACTCCCTAAGAGAATCTCGTGTACAATCATAAAATTTACAGACAGACAATTTACAGCTTACAGGGATAATTATAACAATCATTAAAAAAAAGGATTCTCTACATATTTTACGTATTTTCAAATGATTTGTTTCTGAAACTGAAAAATATAATTTATCAATGAATTTCTTTTTAGCAGAACTAAATATGTGTTAAACAGGTGAGAAATTGGATGGATTACTTCGCTGTTACGCTCTTGGAAAATTGCAGTAATTTCCAACTCAAAGTACAAACGAATGAAAATGGATTCCTGAGGATAAAGGATGGTACACGATCCTATAAGTTAACTCAATAAGTTACCACGACCCAATGAGTTAGTAAAGCCTGACCCGAAAAGTTCATATCTACCCCCTATACATTTTCCCTTTCCTAAGCTTCGGTCGAAGCTTGGAGCACATTTATTCCGATCGAAAGAGAACTGAATGAACTTTTGAACTCTATCATATGAAAAGTCAGTCAATTGTATTTTTAAAAAAATATATATTTTTTTATCTGAACAGCAGAAATCAATCGAGTGGCCAGTACAAAAACCCTTTGCGACACTTTTTGAAATTTTCGCACAAATCTCCTATTTTACGAGGTTTAATATTACGGTGAGAGCTAGATGGTCGAAAAACTCAAAAAAAATATATATATATATTTTTTTTAAACATTTCAGTGAGTTTTTAACAATTGACTTTTGAACTTTGCACACAAATCTCCTGTTTTACGAGGTTAAATATTACGGTGAGAGCTAGATGGTCGAAAAACTCAAAAAAAATATATATATATATTTTATTTAAACATTTTAGTGAGTTTTTAACAATTGACTTTTGAACTTTTCACACAAATCTCCTGTTTTACGAGGTTTAATATTACGGTGAGAGCTAGATGGTCGAAAAACTCGACAAAAATATATATATATATATTTTTTTTAAACATTTCTGTGAGTTTTTAACAATTGACATTTGACCTAAGAATAAATTCCAGCCTTGTATATCTTCTCAAAATTTGTTGAGCACTTGAAAAAGGGGATATTTTGCACTGAGAAAAATATTGTGATCTTGTTATGTTCTTGAGAACGTAGATAAGTGGCTGCTATGATACTGTAATGGATAGAACAAAATTTTCCATTGCAAATCATTTTTTTTTTTTTATGCTGCGACTTACAATTCTCGGAGATGAGCTCCAATGTAATGTTCGCCCACAACGAATTTGTACATCCTTTACTCCCCATATACCGTAAAGATAGAGAGATTGAGGCAGAGGAAGGATTTAAAAATCCTTCTAACGTCAACCAGAAATTCTTCTCAATATAGCTTCAACTACTTTTGGCATGTGAACACAGGAAACACTCGAGAGTTAAATTGCCCATAAGAAGGTCTCTCTGTACCTCTTTCGAAGAGCCTGCAATAGCGAGATTGAACTAGAATGAAGAGACGAATGGGAGAGAGAGAGAGGGAGAGAGAGAGAGAGAGAGAGAGAGAGAGAGAGAGAATCGAGGAGTGGAAGAGAGATGAGCAGAGATAAATAGCTTTTGCTCGAAATGAAAACTGGACCACGACGACGACGAGTCGTTTCCTAACAAATGAAATATCAAGATATCGTGCTTACAGTTTTATTTCATTTATTCTATCGCTAAAAAGTTGAAACTTTATCTTTTCCAATAAAATATAATAATTGCAATAATGTTGATGTTTCTTTATCATATCGATTGGCCAACAGTTAATTTCCTTTGTCTAAAATGAATGAAAATTATTTTGAAATTTGCCAAAGATGCAATTAAAATTGAAACTTTTGATTTTTCAATGAAATTTTGATAAGGAAATTTGAAGATGATTTTTCTTGATCACATTGATGGAGGGTTAATTTAATTTGTCAATAATTGATAAAAAATAATTTTGAAATTGTGAAAATTGAACATTTTTATGACTCATTACTGAATATGAATTTTGTGACAATTTTTTTTTTTTTTTTGATTGATTGCTGGCAAGGTACGTGTGAAACGATTTATTGCTGCACTCGTTTCGGGTCACAAGTTGACCGTTCGATCGACCGAATCATGAGATAGAGTCCGGCTCGGTTGTCGAACGAATTTGTCGGTTCGTGCGTCAGAGTTAAATTGAGTAGGAAATTAATTGCTCGTCGCGAGAGTTGGATGAACCGGAGAGTGAAGGAAAGAGGGTGAAGGACGAACGAGAGGTATAGGTGGAGGAGGATAGAAATGGGGCCGTTGGTTTGGGGAATACTTCGGTCGACGAGGAGCGAATTGAGTCGATGGCTAACGAGGTTACACCCCAAGAACTTTAGCCCTTCCGATACACTTTTGGCCAACAGAGACTCGAGAGCACTTTGAAATTTTTCCTCTCTCCTTTTCTCACTCTCTTTCTTTTTTTTTTTTTTATTCTCGTTTTCATTCTTTTTCTTTTACTGGCGTACCGAGGACACGAGGGAATATGAAAAATTTATTAGATATTCCATAAAAAATTTCAAACTTACGTCACTATTACGTGCACTCCAAAATTGTGCACTCAAAAAAAGTCTGCAAGCTAAAAATGTACTCATTGATTTTTCATTACTTTCCATCATTTTTAAAATTCCCCTATGAGTGTGAATAGCGAAACATTTTTGCTCTGCGTATATATATATATATATATATATATATATATATATATATATATATATATGTGTGTGTGTGTGTGTGTGCGCGCGTTTTAGTTAAAAATTAATCTGATGATTATGCTCGCATTAATTTTTTTCCTCACAGAGCAAAAATTCTCCATCGTTTTATAATTTCTTCAAGTTTTTTTTCGAAACTTCGCAAACGGGTAATGGCTACTCACAGACACTTATAGACACTCACATGCACTCACAGACACTCGCAAACACTCACAGGCGCTCACATACACTCACAGACACTTACAGGCATTCACGGATACTCGCAAACACTTACAGACACTCACAGACACTCGCAATCACTCACAGGCGGTCACAGATGCTCACAGACACTTACAGACACTCACAGATACTCTCACAGACACATTTTCACAAACACTCAGCTGCATACAAGTAAGATCGCGAAGCACCCCATCAGTAAAAGCCCGCTGGTTATATTCTCCATAAAATATTAAGGTACTTCAATGTAACTTTTTTCCAAAAAATATGCACAATTTTCTATAAAATTCTATAAATTTCTGTTTATACATTTTTTAATTTATTAAAAATCAAATGTTTTGTACGGGTAATTGCGTTTTCCTCAAAATATTTTAAATAATTTATTTTTTAAGCAAATACTTATATTTTTGAAAATATAAAAATATTTTATTTTAACAATTTTATGAATTTTATGATTTTTTCACTCTTTAAACGTTTCAAGAACGTTTTAGCTTGAAAATAATAATAATAATTTTCCATGTCCATGGGCCAAGTTTTAGCGAGACGACGCTCTTATACAACGTCGTGCATAACACCACCAAGGTCATGTCAATAACATTGTATTTTCTACAAAATATTGAAATATATGATTTTTTTACTCTTTAAACGTTTTAAGAACGTTTTAGCTTGAAAATAATAATAATAATTTTGCATGTCCATGGGCCAAGTTTTAGCGAGACGACGCTCTTATACAACGTCGTGCATAACACCACCAAGGTCATGTCAATAACATTGTATTTTCTACAAAATATTGAAATATATGATTTTTTTACTCTTTAAACGTTTTAAAAACGTTTTAGCTTGAAAATAATAATAATAATTTTCCATGTCCATGGGCCAAGTTTTAGCGAGACGACGCTCTTATAAAACGTCGTGCATAACACCACCAAGCTCGTGTCAATAACATTGTATTTTCTACAAAATATTGAAATATATGATTTTTTTACTCTTTAAACGTTTTAAGAACGTTTTAGCTTGAAAATAATAATAATAATTTTCCATGTCCATGGGCCAAGTTTTAGCGAGACGACGCTCTTATACAACGTCGTGCATAACACCACCAAGGTCATGTCAATAACATTGTATTTTCTACAAAATATTGAAATATATGATTTTTTTACTCTTTAAACGTTTTAAAAACGTTTTAGCTTGAAAATAATAATAATAATTTTCCATGTCCATGGGCCAAGTTTTAGCGAGACGACGCTCTTATACAACGTCGTGCATAACACCACCAAGGTCATGTCAATAACATTGTATTTTCTACAAAATATTGAAATATATGATTTTTTTACTCTTTAAACTTTTCAAGAACGTTTTAGCTTGAAAATAATAATAATAATTTTCCATGTCCATGGGCCAAGTTTTAGCGAGACGACGCTCTTATAAAACGTCGTGCATAACACCACCAAGCTCGTGTGGGCTGCTGCGAGTTATCGATTTTCAGCGTACCCCACGTACCGAGGTAACGTTACGATCAACCTTCTCATATATATATGTACATATATATATATATATATATATATATATATATATATATATAATGTTTGCTATATATATATATATATATATATATATATATAGCAAACATTGCCCCGGGACTGCGGTACGTTGTTGGCTCATGGGCGAAGAGGGGGTTGAAGGTTTGTGTGGGAGGACGAGAGTTGTTCTCGCTTTTACTCGTCGTATATAAGATAATTCTGATACTTTAGGATGCTTAAAGTTTCTATCACAATAATCTCGAAAGCCATTGAGTATATTTGCCCTTTGGGGTTGGCTCGTCATTGGGACTTTGGGTCTCCTTCACCAGAGGAGGACGAGACTGGTTTCTGACGAGTTACACATTACATATTACAAAAATAGAGAAAGTCCTTAATTGCAAAATTTTTTTTGACACGATAAACGGTATACAAAAATCGTATAAATTGTGTACAGAATTAATATTACTGTATAAGGGATGAAAATGGAAAAAGTAAGGGTGAGTCCACACGTTAATAGTTTCCATATCGGATAACGGAGCAGAAAGATAGACTATAGCTATCATTGGCTGAAATGTCATCCGTTTCCATCAGGAAAAAATGGAACGCATTGAAACGGATGACATTTCAGTCAATGACAGCTGTTTCTTCGTTCCATTATGTCATCGGTTATTATTTCATATTTTCTCGTCTAAAAAGTATCAGAGAGGGTAAACGAAACGTGCGAGAATGTTACATGACACGAGTTTGTGCGGAAGCATCGAATTCATTTCACCAACTTTGTCACGTTGAGTGCTTCTAGCATGGTAATAAGAGCTACTACGAACGAAGAGAATTTTTAACCTCTGCGATGTTTTTAAATCGAATTCGATTATAAGTTCTTTTCATATTATATTTTTCAATAAAAGACCAGATGGATTGAGTTATATTTTAGCCCATAATTTATGGGCATTGGACGAAGACAAAAGAATTTATTTGTATTGACATCGGTGGCAAATTCATTTTTTTTTCCAACAAATCATTTATTCGAGCTGTAAATAGACATCTGTAAGAATGACAACTTGCGAGCAATAATTTCATCTGGTGGGTTGATTTTATGGACTTGAATATTTCTTCTGAATTTCAAACCGCCACTTTAGGCTCTTTGCAACTTTAAGCTCGTTCTAAAATGCCGCTTAAGTCCATCTACTTGTATATGTCAACTTTAAAGTACCTCTTGCTGCAACGCTGGCCAGCGCACAGTGCACAGCGTCCCGATATCCATGAGGGGTCGCACACATAGCACATATATCTGCACCACAGTTGCTAAGTGGGGTGGTTGCACCCCTCTTATAGACACTCAATGACACCATCAAAAATCAGATTCTCCGCACACGGACACTCACAGACACCTCTTTGCCACTCAACGAGCACTTATCGAGCATTCCTGTTCTCACACAAGTACTTTTATGAATGATTTGGACATTTTTCAAAGATTCCTCCAACGCACAGACCTTTTTGACCCCCTTAGGGGTTGAATTTCCAAAAATCCCTAGTTAGTGAGTCTCTACATTACAAAATAAAACTACTGACCAAATTTCATGTTTCTAAGTCGAATGGTTTGGGCTGGGCGATGATGAATCTGTCAGTCAGTCAGTCAGTCAGTCAGTCAGTCAGTCAGTCAGTCAGGCACTCAGTCAGTCAGTCAGTCAGTCAGGACATGTATGTATGCAGATTGGCATTTTTGAACATGTTTCATAGATTTCTACCAAGCACAGACTCCTTCTTAGCTAATTTCGCCTAGAATCTAAGCGATGATGCGGAACTCTTGAGTCACGATGACGTGTCATAGCACTCTGTCCGCTGTTAAAATAAGAAAAAAAAGGCACAGAGCACAGAGTATTCGCACTACTCGAGTAGATTTAGTGGGTACGCTCTATATATCGAGTAAGGGCATTATATAAATCCATTTTGTTGCATATTTAGGATCTATTATTAAATTGTTAACGGTTGAATAGTTAACGAAAGTGACAATTTAATGATTTAATAATTGCACAGCCCATTTCAATTAAAAAACGAGTGTTTTTATTCACATACATCTTTCTGTCACTCAACTTGTTAATTCTGTGTTATGAAAATTATTTAAATAAAAACTGGGCTCTAATAAAATCACCAATGAAGAATCAACGAAATGAGAGGAATAGATCAAACACGTGATTTTTATACAACACATTAGCACGTTGATTAATGCTTTTATCACAGATCGTAAGTAAGGATAACCATTTGCAATTTCTAGAGTTTTTGCCCATTGATGTTAGCGTAGTAAAATTCAACGTCAAGTCTTGTCAAGATCTTCTTCACTTGCTAATCGTACGGATGGTGAAAGGTCGATTGAAGGCTCTTCGGAAGAGGAAGTCGGAGAGTAAAACCAGATGGAGCGAGAGAGAGAGAGAGAGAGAGAGAGAGAGAGCAAGCTTGTGAGATAACACGAATGTAGGTAGAAGCTAGAAATACTCGAGAAGTGAAGATAGTTTGGAGTAGACGAGAAGTAAGGATGGCTCAGAATAGCGTAATTGATCGGTGGATCCAATTTCCTAAGGATAATGAAATTCTGACGACGCGACTGGGAGAAGAACGTATGAGAGAACTCTCCCTAGCTGCTTCGACTGGATAGAAATCTCAGCCGGATGAAAAGCGTTCGCGTGAAAATGCTTCAAATACGTTTGCCAGGCCTCATCGATATTATATAATAGCTCTTTTTCTAATAAGAAAATTCTCAGTGTAGGTCAAGTATTTGCATATATTATCGCCTCATTTCTTCCGGCATTATTGCATTTCTATTATTATTATTATTTTATTTTTGTTTCAAACGATCCAGCTAATGTTGAAAATTTGGACATGGACTGGCGCAGATATTCACACACACACACACATACATAACCTCGCGCAGATATTCACACAAACACACTCACCCTCGTACACACATACAATTAATAAAAATTAATAATTAATCCCTGTCCATAAATAATCGAGCTTTTTTTTTATTCATTAAAAACGTCCACGACTCGTTGAGATATACTTACAATTCATTTGAACACGAACACTCGACGAAAGTGGAATCGATCTATTGTTGTTCGTTGCTGTGCACGTGAATTTGAGATTCGTGTCATCTCGTCCTAAATTTTTCACCATTATAGCACTTCGTATGACATGATCGCTCACACTCACAGTCTCGTTGTTGACGTATTTTTCATTCCGATACCAGGCTACGGTAGGTTGTGGCTTACCTGCAAGTAATTCCTAATTTTTTTTATGGATTCTTTTTTTTTGTTTTTAAGAATTACGAAGACATTGCAATGAGCAATATTTAATTCCTCCCGTATAGAGCGAATTACTAAAAATACGTCTTTTACGTCGGTTAGAGAGTTTATGTATATTCATATATTTATATATTTGTATATTTATATATTTATATATTCATATATTTATATATTTATATATTTATATATTTATATATTTATATATTTATATATTTATATATTTATACATTTTTATATTTTTATATCTATATATGTATAGAGTTTATAATGTAATACTGTCACTCACCGCCAAATACGTCGCAAAAAAGCTCGAGATCATCACCTTCGGAGTATGGACCAACTACGTTTTTTCTTTTAATACCCTTCTCGTCCAAGATTAAGATCTCTTGGGGTGGAACTGAAAAACAAAACAATTAAATACACAGATTATATCAGAGATAATAAAGTAAGAAATGTCATGATGAATAAATGATGAATAAAGTTCTGAAATGAGTCTAAACATTTCAGAACTTTCCAACGAGTTGAGGAATTTATTTTAAAAAAAATTTACGCCAGAATTAACGCAAAGGGTTATTTTTATTCATTATATGGGCTGAAAATTGTGCGGTCAAAGTTGACGAGAAAGTTGTTGCAAGATTGTCAGGTCAATGATTTTTGAAAAATTTCCTTTTACGTGAATGCATTTTTTAGACGACTTAAATTCTGTGGAATTCTTCTGATGTCATATGTGAAATCCATCCAGTCATCTAACAAAATAACTGTTCGTTTGGTGGTATATATATATACCACCAAATCGGTTGGTATATATATATATTTATACTAGGAGGCTCCCCGGCTGGAATACAGAATCGTATTCCGGATTTCTCCCATAATTGGAAAATCAGTATAAACTACGTTGCCCCATCGATCAGATCACATCCCTTTCCTGTCCGGAAAAGTGTTTCGACTAACTTCCTCGAATCCATCGAATTTTTCATTGATTTTTTCCATTTATTTATTTAATCAAATATAGTATATCGCATGGGCAATATCCAAATGGAAATTCAGTTTTTCCAAAGCTCGGGGGCACGGTAAACAGAGGATGTTAAAGAATTTTTTTACACTTTTTTCCAATTAAATACGGAAGCACTGGAGGGATTATACATAGCTATATGTATCGTTGGTCATTCCACCTAAGGAAATCGCATTAAATAAATGAAAACTGGATACATATAGAAGGAGAGATTTTCTTTGATGGTTGGACGAGGTAAATCCTAGTGGTGGGCAAAGAATCCGGAAGTAAGTGACTTGTATCTAGTGTGTGTGTGTGCGCATCCCGAGCTTTTCCGGCAAA
The DNA here is from genome assembly GCA_963669185.1 of Dyspetes luteomarginatus. Taxonomy (NCBI): domain Eukaryota; kingdom Metazoa; phylum Arthropoda; class Insecta; order Hymenoptera; family Ichneumonidae; genus Dyspetes; species Dyspetes luteomarginatus. The sequence continues at coordinate 17,695,864 of OY769909.1, read as the reverse complement.
GCTTTTGCAGTCTCATCGTGCACTCCACGTTGAGATCCCAAGGCGAGAGAAAGCCAGAGCTTATGGTAGTGAGAACTATTGTATGGAAAGCTGGCTGAGATAATAAAATAAGTATTATCGTGGTGGAGAAAACGTGCAAAAAATATATTTTCCTATGTATACTCGTTAAAACAAAGTATACCATATAAATTTTATGTTACATCGATAGATCAAAAATATTATTTCGACTTGAGTATGTATCAAATATGTGTGGGGTGGGTCCTTTTAAAAAAGTAATTGAGGTCTTTGGAAAAATATCCAGCCCCTTGAAACTCTCTCAGTAGGCAACAGACACGGTAATCTATTTTTTTTTAAGTTGAATTGAGATTTCAGAAAAACACTAAGTCTCACGAGATGCAGTTTTAAATTGCTTATAAAGTAAGACTTTGCGTATTTTCTCTTTATATTTTATATTGTACTCTTTTAAACAAAGTATACCATATAAATTTTATGTTACATCGATAGGTTAAAAATATTATTTCGACTTGAGTATAAATCAAAAATGGTTTTCAGTTCTAATTCATCAGTAGCAGATTATCAGCCAGGCAATGTCAAAGTCTTGAATTTTGAACAATAAGCCATTCTTGATTTCCATTTAAGTAGAAAATTGATTTTATTTTTTATTTTTGGTACACCATAAAATACTTGTAAAGTATGTATTTTTTAACATGTTTTTTCGAGTATGTATTTTATTTTACTATTAGCATACCATCAAATATGTATCAAATATCTGTGGGGTGTGTCCTTTTAAAAAAGTAATTGAGGTCTTTGGGAAAATATCCAGCCCCTTGAAACTCTCTCAGTAGGCAACAGACATGGTAATCTATTTTTTTTTAAGTTGAATTGAGATTTCAGAAAAACACTAAGTCTCACGAGATGCAGCTTTAAATTGCTTATAAAGTAAGACTTTGCGTATTTTCTCTTTATATTTTATATTTTACTCTTTTAAACAAAGTATACCATAGAAATTTTATGTTACATCGATAGGTCAAAAATATTATTTCGACTTGAGTATAAATCAAAAATGGTTTTCAGTTCTAATTCATCATTAGCAGATTATCAGCTAGGCAATGGCAAAGTCTTGATTTTTCAACATTGATTTTATTTTTTATTTTTGGTACACCATAAAACACTTGTAAGGTATGTATTTTTTAACATGTTTTTTCGAGTATGTATTTTATTTTACTATTAGCACACCATCAAATATTTATCAAATATGTATCAAATATGTATCAAGTATGCATCAAATATGTATCAAGTATGCATCAAATATGTATCAAGTATGTGTGGGGTGTGTCTTTTTAAAAAAATAATTGAGATCTTTGGAAAAATATCCAACCCCTTGAAACTCTCTCAGTAGGCAACAGACATGGTAGTCAATTTTTTTTTAAGTTGAATTGAGATTTCAGAAAAGCACTAAATCTCACGAGATGCAGTTTTAAATTGCTTATAAAGACTCTGCGTATTTTCGAAACGTGACACATCTTTGAAAAAAAAATTGGATCGCGCATTAAGGGCGAACATAAAACCTGTAATATTATAAAAATCCTCTCGTAAATAAGACATTAATATTCTTCAATTTCTTTTAATGAAATTCGACAAGTGCAAGTAATTTTCACTGATTTTGCTACATGACGAGATAAAACGTTTGAGAAAATTGGATTTTTCTTCGTCTTTTATTTTTTCATCTATTTTTTTTTTTCCAACTAGCGATAACTCTTGACGAGTTTGGTAAATTGAAGACTTATTGGAAAACGTTGGAGAGGCAGTATTCGAGAACTATGGATTTATCCTTAATTTCTTTTTTTTCGTGCTGCACTTTCGAGTATGGATGAGAGAAGTACGTCCAAAGTGGATGCTTCAAGTTTTTATTACCATTTCGAAGACTGTCAGCAGGCGAAAAATCTTTAAGTAAAAAGCCTTGGGGCATTCCATGTAAAATCGGCCATTTATCATTTGGAAAAAAACGAGCTAATACCGATCCGTGGCCAATTCTGATCAACTCAATTTCGCGAGATTCGGCGATTTCCCCTAAATCCTTTGAGAGCTGTGCTGCTTTCTCCAGGTTTGTCCCTGCAATTCGGCTGTCACTAGTTGACTACAGCAACGATCATCACTAATGAGTTTGAGAATTATGCTATAGGCCACCTGTCATACTAAATTCGGATCGTTCTCATATATATGTATATATATTTATATATTATACATATTATTATATATATATATATTATTATATATATATATATTGTATATATATATATGTACTATAACGTGTTAGAATTCACCAATTTCGATCGACTCAATTTCGCGAGATTCGCAAAAATCACGATTCACGACCGTCGCTAATGAGTTTGTAAAAATTGTAAAAAAAAAAAAAATACTTTTCGCCTTGGCATAATTAAATTTAATTTCACAAAGTTCATTTATTTATTTTCCAGAACGTCAATAATTGTGAATTAATCGGTGACCATGGAATTTAACGTGGAATACCCCACATATGTATATGAGAGATGAAATAATAAACCAGCTCGCACGATATGATCAAACAAGGCGAGGAGAAGAGAGGGAGAGCCAAAGCCGAGATTTGTCGGCTTTGCCAACGTGAAGTGCTAAATCTTAGGGGAAAATACGAAAAGGCAGAGAGTTAACAACGAAGGTGGAAGTGGCGTGGCAAAGACAAGAAAGTTAGTGGTATTCCCTTCGGTTTTTCGTCGCTCAGACTCCAAAATGAGCGAGCCACGAATTGTTGTCACAAGTTACTTGTGGGATAATTCGCCTCATTGCTATATATATATATCATCGAGGGGAAAGCGAAGTTTCATCCTGAGAAGCAGAAGTGCGAGTTCTGCCGCAACGCAAATCGACTTAAGCTCTTCGTAGATATCTTGCTCTCCCTTTTGCTCTCGTTCACTCTATCTCTATCTATACAGCATCCCTTTTTGAACCCTCTCGCACTATCTCACTTTCCACACGTAACGAACGTACTTTGCCGCTACTGCTCATTTGGGTTTTGCCGGGCAGCTCTATGTACGATGCAAATTATTATCCTCGACAGAAAATCTACTGGATTCCAGCACATATATATATATATATATATGTATATAGGGGATCGTCAACATTTTTTTGAATTATTTCAATTATTGCTGACGAAGGGCAGACTCTGGGAAAAAAAAATCCAAAAGGTGCTGCAATTGCTCCAAATACACCAAAACATTAAATAATTAGGTAATTACTAATAATTACCTAATTATTAGGCTTCATCGTTATTTAATATTATTAAATATATTAGATATTATTAAATTTTCGAATTAATATTTAGACCGGACTATCTTTATAAAAATACGTTAATCGCCAGTTTTTCTTGCTCTAATTACGATTTAAATTCAGCTTTTGGTTGAGGTCTTTTTTTTTCGTCTTCAATAAAATTCCTCGAACGTTAATCTTTCAACCACTATTTCTTCAATATCGCGAATTCGTCTATATATATATATATGCATTCTTAATCTGGAATAGCTCTTCAATATTTGCGCACATCAACGTACTTTACAGAATTATGGGATTTATGAGAAAATCGAGAGCCAAGTGAATGCAAGATTAATGCACGAGATTTTGGGCCTGAATCGTTAAATTATAGGAAATCAACGCAATTTTCGGTACTCTTAGGCTTCATCGATATTTAATATTATTAAATATATTAGATATTATTAAATTTAAGAATTAATATTTAGACAGGACTATCTTTATAAAAATACGTTAATCGTCAGTTTTTCTTGCTCTAATTACGATCTAAATTCAGCTTTTGGTTGAGGTCTTTTTTTTTTCGTTTTCAATAAAATTCCTCGAACGTTAATCTTTCAACCACTATTTCTTCAATATCGCGAATTCGTCTATATATATATATATGCATTCTTAATCTGCAATAGCTCCTCAATATTTGCCCACATCAACGTTTCAGAATTATGGGATTTACGAGAAAATCGAGAGCCAAGTGAATGCAAGATTAATGCACGAGATTTTGGGCCTGAATCGTTAAATTGCACGATCCCAAAGTAGTTTTCGGTGTACACGAGATTGATGTGCGAGTTAGCGTTTATCGGA
>OY769909.1:17508299-17691527 GCA_963669185.1 Dyspetes luteomarginatus | reverse complement strand
TTTTTTATTATTATTATTATTTTTTCTTTTTTTTTTTCTTTTTTTGTTCAAAGCTGCGCACAGGCTAGCCCAAGCTTTGGGGGGGGGCGATGAGAAAAAGCGACCGAGCGTTGTGCATACCACATCTGTGTGGAGGGTTATGAATGCGAAAAGGCAGAGCAGGTGGAATCGTACAGTTCTGGTATATGGCAGGGAGAGAGCGAGAGAGAGCGAGAGAGAGAGAGAGAGAGAGAGAGAGAGAGAGAGAGAGAGAGAGAGAGAAAGAGAGAGAGAGAGAGCGATAGACAGACAGAGAGACAGAGAGACAGAGACAGAGAGAGAGACACACAGAGAGAGAGAGACAGAGAGAGAGACAGAGAGAGAGAGAGAGACAGAGAGAGAGAGAGAGAGAGAGAGAGAGAGAGAGAGAGAGAGAGAGAGAGAGAGAGAGAGAGAGAGAGAGAGAGAGAGAGACACACAGAGAGAGAGAGAGAGAGAAACGTACATACAAAGAGGTATGCTACGTTATTCATGCAGTACTTTTGCTCTGACTGACAGAAAAGACTCCCCCGGATGAACGGGTTTATGGAATCTAATACGCAGAATATATTCACGTGAGCTTCTTTCATATGCTTTTGTTGTTGCATCTTTACCCTCAATCGGAAGCCAACGTTTCGAAGAGAAATGGATCAAAGACTCATGAGTATATATATATATATATATATATATATCTCCGTTTGCATAAAAATGGAAAAAGTTGGTTTTTCGTGCCCACACACACTCATCGAGCGATGTGGATATGATTTATTGCATTGAATTCACCTCACCGATTGCGTTAAAATTATTACGATTCCACCTTTAAATTTTCAACCAACTTATTTTTGAGATGAATAAAATGAAAATCGATAAATTTCACGAAAATTCCATATTTGAAACAATAAAATTTAAGCCATGTACCCAGAGTGAATGAGCCGTCGATGCAATTGTTTTTTTTCATGTTAAATTTGCACGTATTTTTTTTATTTGAAAAATAATCCTAACAAAGATATTTTTAGTATGTGGAAAGATTAATTTTATGATTAAAAATTAAAGTATTAGTATTAGTATTAAAAATCGTCGCTCTCGTCAAGAAATACGTGACGTATTTGTTTTTTTTTTCAAATTGGAGAAACCACTGGCAGTAAAGGAGGTTCTGTGGATGAGCCAAAATTCATCGTAAAGTATTTTGTAAATGTTAAATTTGCACGTATTTTTTTTGTTTGAAAAATAATCCTAACAAAAATATTTTTAGTATGTGCAAAGATTAATTTTATGATTAAAAATCGTTGTATGTACGAAACAGTGAGGTATTTGGAGAAGTTAAAGTTTGCTCATCCGGTCGTCTCACTCTGTTACCTGTGGAACACTTTGTGGCCCAGTCTTGAATTATCTGGCCGATACTCGGTAAATTGTGTTTAGTCGACACGACGATGTCTCGCCATGCAACGTCACACGAGACATTTCGTCGTCTCGACAGGAAATACGTGACGTGTACATAATCGCACAAAGTCTTTTGGGATGGAGTTCCTCTCTCGATTTTCGTGAGCATCTGACAGAAATTATAATACCACGACGATACCAGCACAGTGAGCTTTGAACAAAGTTATAGCAAAGGAGATATATGGACAAAGTTGCGTGCTCGGTGCGTTGGCTTTTCTCAAGGAGTTCTCATTCCTCTAATACCTTATCGTGTACCCACATCACTCAAGGGAAATGTTGAGCCTTTTATACGATTTTCCAGTGACAAAATTTCCACATTAACGCCATACAAATAATTAACCAAGTCAACTCGACAAATCAACAGTTTTTCGGGTACAATTATTAATAATTATTTTCACCGATGAGATATCAGAAAAAAATAGAATAAACAAAAATATCTTAAAAACAAACATAGAAAAATTTAACGAGATCTCTCGTTATTCACGTTATATCGAATATAAAAAATGAAAAAAAAAAATAACATAGCCGCCTATAAAAATATTCGATGGCGTGTATATATATGTATGTTTCAGTTGGACGTGGAAAAATAAAGGATAAGAGATAAAATCTTGTTGGCTCACTCGTGCATGCACAGATAGAGTTCTCATCATTTGAATCGAACGATTCTCTTTGCCACTGTTCAATCATATTCCGTTCTCTTCATATATATATATGTATATATATATATATATTTATATATAGATATATTTATATATAGATATATTTATATATAGATATGTTTATATATATGTACATATATATATATATATATATATATATATATATATATATATATATGTGTGTGTGTGTGTGTGTGTATAAATGGTATATGCACCTCTACAGTGTGATTTCTATCGTTAACGGAATGGCTGGAGAGGTATGGAGCTAGAAAAGAGATAAAAGATGACACGAGGATGAGAAATAGTGCAAAGATTCGCACGACTCGAATACGGGCCACGATGAGTGGCCCGATTGAATAGAGATCCTTCTGAACCTCCTACAGCGGATCGATTCAAGAACACTTGCAAGACTCTTCAACTTAGAGTGCATGTGTCTGTGTATGTGATGAGATTTCAACACAGGGAATGAGAACGTGCATTTTGCACGAGAAAAGCTTTACTTTTAGAACTCGTCAGTTTTGTGCTATGGGGTGAATCAACTAAAAAAATATCACAGATTTGATAAATCCCAAACAATCACCAATGAAAAAAAAAAGTCATCAGCAATCAATTGCCATTTGTCATTTCTCATATAGAGAAAAAGCTTAAAATTGTTGAAAAGTTTTTATGATTTTTCAACTTAGAGTGCATGTGTCTGTGTATGTGATGAGATTTCAACACAGGGAATGAGAACGTGCATTTTGCACGAGAAAACTTTTAGAACTCGTCAGATTTGTGCTATGGGGTGAATCAACTAAAAAAATATCACAGATTTGATAAATCCTAAACAATCACCGATGAAAAAAAAAAAAAAATCATCAGCAATCAATTGCCATTTGTCATTTCTCATACAGAGAAAAAGCTTAAAATTGTTGAAAAGTTTTTATGATTTTTATCAATTTTGGAAAATTACGAGATTCTGAGCTAAACGAGATAGACAAACTGGGACGAGAATATTTTTGGTTTAAACATTTGAAAGAATTGATAGTGAGTTTTTGTCAAATTTTTAATGTTTCAAAAAATGTATAATACACGCGACTCGATTAAATGAACTTTGACCTATGATGTAAAGATTTATTGAAAAATTAAGGGATGATTGGGAATGTTTGATGGAAAATTTTTGACAAATATATCAATAAAGGGATGCTGATTGTATGAAATTTTGAATTTTGTTATCAAATATAATAAATTGAAATTTATTATTATTTCGATAGGATTATGTCAAAAAGACATACAAACTCTGATAATCCTCACTTAATACGCCCTTTTTACTCGAAGCCATAGATATTATACAGTATTTGTAATCTTCCAATTCAACGGAACCTTAGACTGCCTGGTTATGATGAGGAGGAGGGGAAAAAGGAGCAAATTGAAACTTGCACATTGCATCCCTTACAAATTTCCTCCATTCACAATATTCACGCATTATTACGAGGAGGGTGGAGTGGAGAAAGCCATTTCGGGATAGAGGAAGTAATTTGTGAAAGGAAGAATATTGCGAGGATGCATTGTGCAATCGGTTCCTTTTCTTCTCTCCTTAACCATTTATGAGTTAGATTCAGTTGAGTTCATAATATATTTTTTCTTTGTCAGCAAAAAAAGTATAAATTTTTATTATTTTTTATAAATTAAAATACGATGCACCGTTCACGAGATATCAATGTTGACAGAAAAAATATAAAAATACGACTATTTATCCTGTTATCTACAGCAGAATTGTTTCAATTCATCGTCACTGGACTTTACGAAAAAAAATCTTCATCTCGTGACAATTTTTTAAATTTCATTCTCACTCTCCAAGTAAATCTGAGAAAAATGGTAAATATTATCGAGAATAATATAGGAGAGACCTAAGAGAATTTACTCGAAAGCTTTCGAGTTTCACTATCCGTAACTCAGTCTTCGTGAGATTTCACAGAGTTTCTGCGTGTCTGGGACATAAAATCACATGGGAATGGTGATCGTGACTGACGAGCGATCGGGTGGATTTATTACGTGCAGGTTTGCACGTTCTTGATGCAAAAACGAACAACAACAGTACCAACCGTTTTAAAATGAAAACGTTTACGTAACCGTAAAAACGGTTACGCTTATAGCAAACGTATAAAAGTATTTTTTCCTATGTTTTTTTTTTTCATTGTAACTTTTTTCTACTTTCCCATAAACGATCCTTTGTGGATCCAAAATTTACATCCGTGACATTTTTTTTCTCGATGTTATGTTTGACCGAATGTTAATTCGTTCACAATATTCCAAACTTTCGGGAAATCACATTTCGAGAATTTGCACAAGGGACAAGCTTGTTTAGTATTGAACTTGAAGATAATCGACAAGAGTTCAGAGTTTATAAAATTTTTAAATTTTCAAAATTGTCAATTTGTAGAAAGAAATTCGTGCAACGAGCTTTAATTTTTCTACATTTTCAGTTATCAAATTAAAATTTTCGACACATATGATGAAATTAGAAAAATAAAATAGGATCGTTAGGTGGAGTGAAAACTTCAACAACTTGGTTGAATAAAGCTTTTTCTATGGGGAAATTATTTTTTTCTCGCTGTTATATTTGACCGAATGTTAATTCGTTCACAATATTCCAAACTTTCGGGAAATCACATTTCGAGAATTTGCACAAGGCACAAGCTTGCTTAGCATTGAGCTTGGGGACAATCGACAAGAGTTCAGAGTTTATAAATTTTTTTAATTTTCAAAATTGTCAATTTGTAGAAAGAAATTGGTGCAACGAGCTTTAATTTTTCTACATTTTCAGTTATCAAATTAAAATTTTTCGACACATATGATGAGATTAGAAAAATAAAATAGGATCGTTAGGTGGAGTGAAAATTTCAACAACTTGGTTGAATAAAGCTTTTTCTATGGGGAAATTATTTTTTTCTCGCTGTTATGTTTGACCGAATGTTAATTCGTTCACAATATTCCAAACTTTCGGGAAATCACATTTCGAGAATTTGCACAAGGGACAAGCTTGTTTAGTATTGAACTTGAAGATAATCGACAAGAGTTCAGAGTTTATAGAATTTTTAAATTTTCAAAATTGTCAATTTGTAGAAAGAAATTGGTGCAACGAGCTTTAATTTTTCTACATTTTCAGTTATCAAATTAAAATTTTCGACACATATGATGAAATTAGAAAAATAAAATAGGATCGTTATGTGGAGTGAAAACTTCAACAACTTGGTTGAATAAAGCTTTTTCAATGGGGAAATTATTTTGTTCTCGCTGTTATGTTTGACCGAATGTTAATTCGTTCGCAAATATTCCAAACTTTCGGGAAATCACATTTTGAGAATTTGCACAAGGGCTTGTTTAGTATTGAGCTTGGGGACAATCGACAAGAGTTCAGAGTTTATAAAAATTTAAAATTTTCAAAATTGTCAATTTGTAGAAAGAAATTGGTGCAACGAGCTTTAATTTTTCTACATTTTCAGTTATCAAATTAAAATTTTTCGACACATATGATGAGATTAGAAAAATAAAATAGGATCGTTATGTGGAGTGAAAACTTCAACAACTTGGTTGAATAAAGTTTCTTCTACGGGGAAGTTAAAAACTTTTTCACAGAGAAGAATTTGAAAAAAGCTCAAAAATAATTGGTAAATTTTTCAAATTTTTCAGTAAATTTTTCAATAAAAAATATTTAAAAAAAATGAAGAGACGTTCGAGGATGTTCGTTATTAAATTTGGAGGTGATTGACGATGTAACTGTGATGTTATTCAATCTTGAATTATGCGAAAAATGATAATTACGTTTAAACTTAAGACTCCGACTATCTAGCTCTAAAGTGACTGAATAATGTACCCTTAAAATTACTTACTGATAATTTTTTTCCAAGACACAATTAATCTAGAGGCACTTTATCACAGGGAGTTTCGTCAGGGGTGTACAAAGTAATGTGCAACTTTTAAATTACATAATTTTTGCAATTGAATAAATTATGAAGATTTCGAGAGAATTTTAAGAAAAGTCACTACAGATTAGTTCTTTAGAGCACATTACGTTTACCCTTAAAACTTGTTTGCAAAAAATATGTATCGGAGATTGAAACAACATTTCCGCTGTTTTTTTTTTTTTTGTTTTTTTTTCAAATCCGAAACTCTCCGCCACTAAAGATGAGACGAGCAGTATGCTGTGTGAAATAAGAAAGAGTTTTGGTCTCGCGTTGCGAAAAAAAAGTTTGCCAAATTTCTTCCGGGGTTCCATTGAGAAGATTCTTCCCTAGAAACTAGAGAAAGTTCGCATGGAAAGTCGTAGCTAAAAAAGCAGAAACTGAGAATATCTTCTTCCGGAAATAAGGAAAATGCAACCGTATACATACGTATAGGTAAAGTCTAGAATACTATAAAGTTGTTTCTTAAGATTCTTGCGGGGATTTACGCGTCTCGGGTTTACCCGAAGTTATCTCGCGAAGATCCGGCCAGATTTTTCTTTCCTTTTTCCCTTTCTTCGTCTCGTTTCCTCACTCGGATTTTTCTTTGGGTATTTTTTTTGACCTCATCGTGTATCGTGTGAAAAGTTTGGCCATGATTTTTTGACAACGAAAAGAGTTGAAACGTAGGGAAAATGAAGGGAACGTTAATTCAAGGGAGGTGCCAGAAGGGGATGCAGGTGGTTTAAAGAAATATTCAGGAGAAAAAAAAACTGTTCAACAATTAAATGGCTGAAATATTTTTTAAATTATAAAATGGTGTGCATGGTGTATTATTTATTTTAATTATTTATACGATAATTACGATTGGTATTATTATTGATTTTTTTCCATGACTCAAATATGATTTCGTACAAATATTGTTTAAACGACCAATAAACATAATTTGTTAAAAAAAAAATGAATGTCATAAAAAAAAGAAAGAAAAAAAAACGTTGCACACCCATTTTTCGGTTCGAGAGCTCATTTGACTACACGATGAGGGCAAAAGAGTTTTCACTCGACAGGGCGTTAAGTAGAGCAAAAGAAAGAGTGGGAGGCTCAAGTTTGGCACTCGCTGCTTATTATCCTATCTCTCTCGGCCGGTTGCCTCTCTTCAGAAAAATTCTCATAGTTATGAGAGATTGAATAAGTTTTCTACTGCAAAAGGCGCTAGTGAGAATAGAGCCATCGATCCCAGCCCAGTGGCCAAACATTTCTTTTTTTTTTTTAGCCCTCCTGAATGGTTAGCTGGCTAACTCATTCGCTCTCGAGCGAAAAACGACTTTATGAGCCCGAAAGATATCACTCGGTGAGCGTCGTCGAGTGCTTTGTAGAAAGAGAAGAAGAAGAAGTGGAAGAAGAAGAAGACGCCGCACTTGACGAGAGCGATTCATCCGAAAAAAATTACTTTCCAAATTGAAAGAAAATAATAAAGTAAATGGTAGGAGAGAAAGTGGGGAAAAGAAATGATAGGCAGAGAGAAAGAGAGAGAGAGAGAGAGACGAAAAATGAAAGCACAGTGACTAAGGCAGAGCTTTGCTGGGTTTTAACAAAAATGAATAATATTAGAGAATGAGAAAAGAGAGTGGAAATATATAGACGAATGATAAATAGATTTGAGTCGAATTGTAAAATCGATTTTGCCATCACTCTGAATTTTGTGACATTATTAGTTTTCTATTTTTACAATCATTTGAAGGTAATCGACGCCATCCATTAAAAAAAAAATATTGGACGAAAACTAAACAAATGAGAAAAAATCTTTCGTATTAAAACAGTAAAAAATAATTCACGAACCTTCTGGCGTCGAGCGAACGATCGCCCACTCATTCCTAGAGGTTCCCGAAGAGTAGCAATTTGTTTGAGCCAGAATTATTTAATTTCCTTAAATTACGCGGCACTTCATTTATACAGAGTGTAGACATCCCGCTGACTCAATGCTGTCCAGTAGGAAATTTCCCCTCGACTCGTTTGCGAAGGCCCAAGGGAAAATGTTAGTTACCCACTTAAGTCTATCGAAGATGACGCGGGTGTTTTGCTCGCGCCACGTTTTCCACGCACTAAAATGAGATCGATTCATGCTGTCCGCAGCCTCGGTGATTACAGCTCGGAATTTATCTTTTGTGAGACAAGATTACAATTGTTGCTTTGCACGTCATGATATTTTCCAAGATCAAGTGAATTGGCCTAAATAAAATCACTAATTAAACTGTCAATTGTACTTCGTATTAATCCTATTTTTTTCGTCGTGAAATGAGTACCAATTGAGGGCAAAAATATCGTTCAACTTCAGCCTCTACTTACATGCATAGCTGCGATAATAATAAACGTTGCAAATCACTAATTAAACTGTCAATTGTAATTCGTATTAATCCTATTTTTTTCGTGGTGAAATAAGTACCAATTGAGGGTAAAAATATCGTTCAACTTCAGCCTCTACTTACATGCATAGCTGCGATAATAATAAACGTTTCACACCCAACACGATATTTTCCAAGACCAACTGAATTAGCCTAAATAAAATCACTAATTAAACTGTCAATTCTAATTCGTATTAATTCTATTTTTTTTTGTCGTTAAATGAGTACCAATTGAGGGCAAAAATATCGTTCAACTTCAGCCTCTACTTACATGCATAGTTGCGATAATAATAAACGTTGCACACCCAACACGATATTTTCCAAGACCAAGTGAATTGGCCTAAATAAAATCACTAATTAAACTGTCAATTCTAATTCGTATTAATTCTATTTTTTTCGTCGTGAAATGAGTACCAATTGAGGACAAAAATATCGTTCAACTTCAGACTCTACTTACATGCATAGCTGCGATAATAATAAACGTTGCACACCCAACACGATATTTTCCAAGACCAAGTGAATTGGCCTAAATAAAATCACTAATTAAACTGTCAATTCTAATTCGTATTAATTCTATTTTTTTCGTCGTGAAATGAGTACCAATTGAGGACAAAAATATCGTTCAACTTCAGCCTCTACTTACATGCATAGTTGCGATAATAATAAACGTTGCACACCCAACACGATATTTTCCAAGACCAAGTGAATTGGCCTAAATAAAATCACTAATTAAACTGTCAATTCTAATTCGTATTAATTCTATTTTTTTTTGTCGTTAAATGAGTACCAATTGAGGGCAAAAATATCGTTCAACTTCAGCCTCTACTTACATGCATAGCTGCGATAATAATAAACGTTTCACAGCCAACACGATATTTTCCAAGACCAAGTGAATTGGCCTAAATAAAATCACTAATTAAACTGTCAATTCTAATTCGTATTAATTCTATTTTTTTTGTCGTTAAATGAGTACCAATTGAGGGCAAAAATATCGTTCAACTTCAGCCTCTACTTACATGCATAGTTGCGATAATAAAAACGTGGCACACCCAACACGATATTTTCCAAGACCAAGTGAATTGGCCTAAATAAAATCACTAATTAAACTGTCAATTCTAATTCGTATTAATTCTATTTTTTTCGTCGTGAAATGAGTACCAATTGAGGACAAAAATATCGTTCAACTTCAGACTCTACTTACATGCATAGCTGCGATAATAATAAACGTTTCACACCCAACACGATATTTTCCAAGACCAAGTGAATTGGCCTAAATAAAATCACTAATTAAACTGTCAATTCTAATTCGTATTAATTCTATTTTTTTTGTCGTTAAATGAGTACCAATTGAGGGCAAAAATATCGTTCAACTTCAGCCTCTACTTACATGCATAGTTGCGATAATAAAAACGTGGCACACCCAACACGATATTTTCCAAGACCAAGTGAATTGGCCTAAATAAAATCACTAATTAAACTGTCAATTCTAATTCGTATTAATTCTATTTTTTTTGTCGTGAAATGAGTACCAATTGAGGACAAAAATATCGTTCAACTTCAGACTCTACTTACATGCATAGCTGCGATAATAATAAACGTTTCACACCCAACACGATATTTTCCAAGACCAAGTGAATTGGCCCAAATAAAATCACTAATTAAACTGTCAATTCTAATTCGTATGAATTCTATTTTTTTCGTGGTGAAATGAGTACCCATTGAGGGTAAAAATATCGTTCAACTTCAGCCTCTACTTACATGCATAGCTGCGATAATAATAAACGTTTCACACCCAACACGATATTTTCCAAGACCAAGTGAATTGGCCTAAATAAAATCACTAATTAAACTGTCAATTCTAATTCGTATTAATTCTATTTTTTTCGTCGTTAAATGAGTACCAATTGAGGGCAAAAATATCGTTCAACTTCAGCCTCTACTTACATGCATAGTTGCGATAATAAAAACGTGGCACACCCAACACGATATTTTCCAAGACCAAGTGAATTGGCCTAAATAAAATCACTAATTAAACTGTCAATTGTAACTCGTGTTAATTCTATTTTTTTTGTCGTTAAATAAGTACCAATTGAGGGCAAAAATATCGTTCAACTTCAGCCTCTACTTGCATGCATAGCTCCGATAATAATAAACGTTGCACACCCAACACGATATTTTCCACGACCAAGTGAATTGGCCTAAATAAAATCACTAATTAAACTGTCAATTGTAACTCGTGTTAATTCTATTTTTTTTGTCGTTAAATAAGTACCAATTGAGGGCAAAAATATCGTTCAACTTCAGCCTCTACTTGCATGCATAGCTGCGATAATAATAAACGTTGCACACCGAATAAAGTCTTTCATTGGTTTTCGCTTCGTTTTTCGACGTTCACTGTACACGTAAAATCGTCAAACTTGAGGGTAAATTATCGTTGTGACTATTGGATGAGAGTCGGAATCGTCGAGATCGTGGTAATTATTACGTGTGTCTTTCGCATTCATAATTTACAGTACCTTGGCACTCAATATACTTTTCTCGCGTTCTTGTACAGCTAGCTTGAGCTTACAGCTACCACACGTGTGACACGATTCTTCATCGTGAAAGTGACCTGTCTGCTATGAATTCTAAGAGTTCTCGTATCATAAATTTTAGCGAGCTGTGCCAAACGTTAAGGTGCCAGGTCACTTTCATCGTGCAAACACGTTGAGCACACTCATACGTATAATACAACGTGTGTGGTATAGTAATAGTTTTTCCAGTTATATACATAGAGGGGCTAGAGGGAGGTGGATGGGGGGAGGGGGAGGGGGGGGGGGGGTATGAGCCATTGTACACAATGGCTGGAAAAAGAGACCTGGAGAAAGCACACGATTGCGTGAGTCAAAATTCACTGCATATACTGGGGTAGAGAAGGATGAGGAGGAGGAGGAGGTGGGGAGGGGGGAGGTAGGGGAGAGTTTCGAGTACGGTATTGTTAATTGGATTTTTTTCCCCTCCGACTACTCATCCTCTTTCATTCATTTCATTCTTTTACTCTGGTTCTTCAGTTTATTCCTCTCTCTCTCTCCCTCTCTCTCTCTCTCTCTCTCTCTCTTGTCCTATCTGTACCTATGTCTGTATCACCTATTCTCATTTCTTTCTCTCTGCTAACCCCCAGCCCTTTTTTCTTTCTCTTCCTTTTGCCTCCGTTGCTCGCCAACTCTCATGTTCTCTCGACTCTCGTTTTTTTTTTGTCCAACACTTTTTCCACTATCCTCCGACCTCTTGTTACTTCCCATAGCTCGATCCCTCTCTCTCTCTCTCTCGTTCTCTCTTTTACTCCTTTTCTGTCTCTTCTTTTTGGGCTTTTTACCCCGTGCATTCGCACTTATAGTATTCATTCCCCGTCATTGTCTTCATTCTCCTCTTCGACTTCATAACGCCAAGCTGCGTGTGTTTGCTTCGTTGCCACCCCCCCCCCCTTCCCACCCCGCCCCTCCCCACCTCCCTTCTTCATCGTTCTCTCGGTTTTCCCACTTTGTGTCTCGCATATACCGATTTTCCAGGATTTTCCTATTCCCACTGTGTCTATTTGTTTTTTCTTTTGTTAACACATTCATCCGAACGCTCGAACTCCTCCACCACGTGCTGACTTCTCTCAATTATCTCTGGGCCCGGCAGCATTGTAACGCCGTTCGAAAGCCGGGCTGTCGCAATAATTTAGCGCTGACATATTTTTCTCAACCTGAGAGAAAAAAAAATGGACTCGGTCTCGTCGTTCTTCTTTAGAAAAAATAAAATAAACAAAAAAATAGGAATAAAACAACAAATAAAAAGGGATCTGGTGAGTTTTTCCTTCGGGCTTGACTCCACAGTGAAAACATAAAAAAAAAAAATCATAGAGGAACACTTTTGCATACGTTCGTTGAGTTCTTTAGCTTGAAAGGTGCGTTTCCTCGTTATTATTATTATTTTTTTCCTATTTTTTTTCGTCCTTTAGCTCTTGACCTGTCAACTCCGAAGGTTTTAACTTCATAAAAACGTATGCATATTACAGACGAGAGAGAGGAAAAAAAAAGTCTCGTGGTCGCAAGCTTGACTGAATTATATTTTATAGCAAAGACAAGAGCTCTTTTGAGAAAGAAAAAGAACGTTAATTTTTTTTTTTTTCATGAGTTTTGTTTCGTTAATTTTTTTCTACTCGTATAATTTTAACTCAGACTTACCTATGACTGTGAGATTGACTTCGGAATTTCTCGTCTGTCCAATTTGAAAGTCTACACGACATCTGTAGATTCCTGCATCCTCCTCCCTTATTTGATCGACTCCAAGAAGGGCTGGTTGCTCGTTCTGCAGGAACGAGGCACGATTTGAGAAAACCGTGTTGTCTGACCATCTCTCAGCGACCCGGAAGTCACGACCCCTCGCGTCAAGACTGGAAAAAAAAATTAAATCCATTGATATTCCCATTATTATGAGGTTAACGGCCCAGATTCTTAACCCTTTTATTTACGAGCTTTCTGACCTTTTCGGCATATTCAATTCAATCAATTAATCATTATGTGATAAAACAAGAAATGACAAATTGAACAATGGTGAAGTTTTTTTTCATACCGTCTAAGAAACATTCTAAATGGAGAAAAAAATATATAAATGTCATGAGCTCGAGACGATTTGGCGTGGAATGTCCCATATCAATTCCATTGATAAAAAATCTGTACAAGAGAATGAACGATTTTTAATTTCCCAAAAGACATTGCTCTTCATTTATCCGACCACAATTTGATGAGCATCAATGCTAAAAAGTTGAGAAACTAGTCACCTTAAGATTTATAATTTTAAAAAACCCTTTTCTCTTTTAGAAATTTTCATTTTCATTATTTTATTGCAGCGTGAATGCTCAATGGAACAATTTAATATTTTCATTATTCACTAATCAGAGTATATATCATTTCGCTATCGGCAATTATTAAAATTGTAATTAAAATATCATGCCAAGAATACAAAAAGCCTGAATGAATTAATGAATGATTGAATACTCAATAAAGAATCGGCTGTAATACTGGCGATTATGTTTTAGTGTATATATCCGATCTCAGGTCAAAGGTCGAGAAAATATTATAAAAGTGGAAGACTGAAAGATTAAAAAAAAAAAAAAAAAAACGAATAACCCCATGACACCAACGAGACGTTTTATAAAGTTAAAAGTCTGGTCGTCATAAACGACGACGAAATTGATGGAAATACCGACGTTCCGGCGGGCAAGCTTCGCGATGGCTCTCAGTGAACTGTCTCGTCGTTGGGTCGTTAACTTTGGCTTTACGCTCTACACTAGTAAAGACGAAAACTTATCATGAACGATAAATCTCCTCTTCATCAAGTAATTTTCGCGGGCTTCGAAACAACCAGGCTCAAATTCGTAAAGACTTTTTTCGTTTTTTTTCACCTTTTTCGTTATTTCACACTTTTCTTATTTTTTGTCAATTAACTCTCCGCCTGTACATTTATTTCTCACACCTTCCATGTGCACACTGGATATTAAAGAGAAGACGTTTTAAGCTGGATATGAAAGAGCACTTTTTAAGAGTATTCAGGACTTAAAATAAAATGAGATAAAAATCGATATTACTTTCCAAAGTGTCTATTAAATAATTCAACCGTTAATAAAAGTCAAGTGTTTGAAACTTTTTTTAGCCCCATCCTCGTTTCATTTACGAATAATTCGAGACTGAAATATCGAGGGTGTTTTAAAAGATTCAGTGTAGAAACGGAGGGTTAAAAATCAAATGGAATTCAATATTAAAAAAAAAGCACAAGTGAAAAAAATAAAATAATATTTTATTATTATTTTTATTAACTATTCTTTATTAAATTTGATTTGATTTTTAACCCTCCGTTTTTATATTGGGTCTCTCCCATCACCAGTGCCAAATTACCTGTAAACTGATGACAAATTCAATAAAAAAAAAAACAAATAAAAAATAAAATAATATTTTATTATTATTTTTATTAACTATTCTTTATTAAATTTGATTTGATTTTTAACCCTCCGTTTTTATATCGGATCTCCCCCATCTCCAGTGCCAACTTACCTGTAAACTGATGTGTCAAGATTGTCGCGATACCAAAGTACCAAATGAACCGAATCACCGTCGTGACTCGTTGATATGTCACATGGAAGATACGTGGGCTCACCGACGATCGCCACGACGTGAGATATTGGAACTGTTGGCAGAAAATAAAAGCAACGTATGACGTATATGATTGATTGATGATTTCATAACGCCAAGCTGTCAACGCCAAGCTGTCAACGCCAAGCTGTCAACGCCAATGATAATATATCTCTAGCAGTGTTTATTAGTTGCTATCCACTTTATTATTACACATAAAATGGTTGTTGATGATGTAATTAAATCCCAAGAGAATCTAAAGGTCTTTTATGCTGATATTTAGACGAAATTCCTTTACGACCTCTTTGAACTTTTATGATACGAGGCAAATACGTTCACCTATATGGAAAGTCAGTAACACGTCCACGTATAGACATGAGCCAACATATTCAAGAGCTTTTCCCTCCAGCCAGAGGCCACAGAGCCGATTATAACTCTGAGAATTTCGTTAGTGAATGAGAATCCATTTCAGGTTTAAATAGTCGGTACTTGTTGCACCATTTACCACTGCTATGATTAATTTACCATTTGTTCAAGTGCCACGAGAATGCTTTGAAAACTATAATGTAATCTGTTAATTATTCTACTATAATTTTCACATTTTATTTAATGCTCAAAGTTAAAAGTGTCTAATCGGCAGTTTTTACATTTAAGTAGATGAAACGAGCTCGTTATAATTTGTTTTCTTGTTATTCATTATGGGACGTGGATGAAAAAGGATATTGGGTGAGTGCAAATGCCTTTAGATTCAGCACCAGTGAATGACCTCTTGTGTTAAAATCACTATTTATATATAGATATAATTCGCGTGAAGTGGACATTTACTGGGGTCTGGTCAATAACTGGTGCACTCACTCTTATTGCTCCTTTCACAAAGTATTCATTTGCCAGGAAAAACTTGGATAAAAAAATTCAGTGACGATCTATTATTCTATTAAAAATTCATCATTATCAATATTACACGATAATTTTATGCCTGATAGGGATGTAAAAGATGCCTTAACGTGGCAAAGTGTCCTATGATACTTGTTTATCGTTTACTGACAAGAAGACTTCTGCTTTAATTTTCAGGATTAAAGGAGTTCGTTTTCATTTGTTTTCTTATTTTTCATTACGAGACATGGATGAAAAAGGGAAAAACTTGGATAAAAAAATTCAGTGACGATTTATTATTTTATTAGAAATTCGTCATCATCATGTTCGCATTATCACATGATGATCTTATGCCTGATAAGGGTGTAAGAGATGCCTTAATGTGGCAAAGTGTCCTATGATACTTGTTTACCATTCACTGACAAGGAGACGGTGGACTTCTGATTTAATTTTCACATTTTATTTAATGCTCAGAGTTAAAAGAGTCTAATCGGCGGTTTTTACATTTAAGTACATGAAAGGAGTTCGTTATCATTTGTTTTCTTATTTTTCATTCAGGAAATGGATGAAAAAGGATATTGCTCCTTTCACAAAGTATTTATTTGCGAGGAAAAACTTGGATAGAAAAATTCAGTGACGATCTATTATTTTATTAGAAATTCGTCATCATCATGTTCGCATTATCACATGATGATCTTATGCCTGATAAGGGTGTAAGAGATGCCTTAATGTGGCAAAGTGTCCTATGATACTTGTTTACTGTTCACTGACAAGGAGACCATGGACTTTCGAGTATACTCATGGTCTCCTTGTCAGTTATATATATATATATATATATATACAGTTGTCGACCATGTATCTTATCTTAAGGTGGTATATACATACTCGTTACGTCGACGTAACCCAAGTCAGGTGCATGAGCACTCAACTGACAGGTAGTGGCAAACGTTGTAATGTGGTCTATGAAATGCCAGCATATAATAGAAGATATGTATAACGTTTGCGAGGCTACGCGTTGTCCGTAACTTGATTCCGCTTTGGTAACTTACTCTCGTACTGCGTTGGATACTCGCTTACTCTCGTACTACGTTGTATACTCGCTTATGTCTGTATGAACAGCTTTCTTACTGATACAGGGCTCGCATAGTGATGCGCTGTACCATGAATTGAAATTTGTGTGCACAGAGCACAACCCTCTGGGAAATCTCAGTTTATGTCCCACCCCCAAAAACTTTCCTGTCACGTGTCACAAAAACAAAGAATCCACGAATTTATTTTTCATTTTTCGTCCCTAAAAATGGTAGTTCAATTTAATACACTAAAGTCTGCGTTCGACTTCCGGCTTTATCGCAAAATCTCTCCAGTCTTTTGTGATTAGAATTTCATGTGATGCAATAATATTCATGTGATGAAATTTCACCACTCGGTTTCACACGAGCTCGCACTACCCTCGGGAAGCAAAATTCATAGGGCAGCACGATCGCGATGAATTACGATACAGACTGAGATTGATAATTTTGCTTCTCATATTCGTGATTTTAGTTTTCATGCCATGACCTCGCTGGGCGAGGTAACGCCAAATACTGACATATCTGCTATTTTTCATTTCTCAGAGATTTTAATTCATGAGGTTATGGCAGTATATGAGCAAATGATCAAAGTCAATTTCACTTCGCTTAATTAGCTGAATGATTATTCAATCTTGCAGCTTTCGAGCTTTGAATTTTCTTGAAACTTTATAAATATCAGAAATTAATGTAATTTTTTCAACAAGTTCATCTTGTCAGGAATCAATAATTGTCGACAAATGTTTATGGAATTCATGGGGTTATGGCAGTATATCAGCAAATGATCAAAGTCAATTTCACTTCCAATAATTAGCTGAATGATTATTCAATCTTGCAGCTTTCGAGCTTTGAATTTTCTTGAAACTTTATAAATATCAGAAATTAATGTAATTTTTTCAACAAGTTCATCTTGTCAGGAATCAACAATTGTCGAAAAATGTTTATGGAATTGTTAAAAGAATAAAAAGAAATGTTTGGGTTTAGCATATAAGCATATAAACGAGAGCCGGATAAGGGTTGATGACCCGAAGGCTGCTCAGAACTGGCTGTGACTGAGTGTGTTATAACTCAAAGCGGGATTTAGACCCCCCCTAAGGTTATATAAACAAAAGTATATCCTTCATTATGTGGACGAGAGTAGCAACCAAAGTATAGATAAACCATATATGAGCATCCCATGAGCCCGTCGGGCATTTATAGAATCGCAAACGAGAGGGTCAGAGTCGTGCTCTGAACTATTCAGTTTCCCTTCGTGGGATTATGATAGCTGCTTCGTTACAATGGATACATCCATTGGAACAAAGGAAGTGACGTTGAGCTTGAAAATCCGCTCAGACGATCCAAAATAAAAAAGGCGTAAAAATTTATCTAGGCTTTGTGTGAATTTGCAACAACAACTGATCGGCTATTTCTGCCCATTTCTCACCCCCCCCCAGCGAATGTCCGCAATTGCAAATCGTAAATATAAAAGTAAACGTATTAGTTTTTTGGAAATTGCAAGTAACGCAATTTCTACAACGGTATAATTTATGCGAGTACATATGTGTATATATATACATCGAGAGAAAATTCAAAAGAGTTTTACGATGTCACATAATTGCATAATTTTTAAACACATTAATGTATAGGCAGAAATTATTGTTTAGGATTTTCTTATTATTTAATTACGGGAGCGAGCGAAAAATATGGTGAGCGTTTTGATTTTTGAAAAATTTTCAGCTGGTTTCTTCGAGTTTTCATCGCATTAAAATTGACATTTCAGCTTGGCTTCAAATTTTTTTTTTTTTGTATTCTATATACGTTGTTTGTAGCAATAACTTTTATGAATTTTCGACTGTAGAACTGAAACTTTCTATAAAAATAGTGTATGCGATAAGGTCGTTTGTTATCAAGTTTGGCGAGAATCTATCGAGGCGTTCAGACTTTATGGAATTTTTTGTATTTTTAGTAAAAAAAAAATATATTTTGCCAGTGTCCCCGATAGTATATGCCAGCAAAAAAAAATTGCAAATTCGAAATTTATACATTTTGCTTCCTCATAATTTTCTCCCACTCGGAAAATCTCCTCCATAGACGATTTTATCGATTTTAGATTTATTTTGATAGAGGAAGTTTTGTGCGATTATTATTTCTAGATATGAATTTTTGACTTTTTTTTTTTATAACCGATCGAGATAAACTCAAGTATTCTGGATTAGCTCTATGTATAGGCAAATTCGTGGCTCTCTGCATACATTAAGCCGTCATAAGGGGGCTAAAGGAGAGACCGTTCGCGAGCCCCTTTTGTATATAGTTCGCAGCCACTCTGAGAGCTCATCTCACCTATACTACACTGGAAGCTTCGACGATGCACCACAGCTTGCTTGTATCAAGAGCAACATCAGCAAACTCCATTGAGCAAGGGCTATGTTGGCTCTTGAGCATCAGCCTCTTCGGGGTAGAGTCACGTGTATGTAATGTGTATATCCGATGTGTATACATTGGCCAACAGGCTCATCCCTATCTCGCACAACTAATAAACATTTCCAAAATGTCCAATATTTTTTATTATCGATAATTCTTTGAGATAAATTGTTTTTAAAAGAGTTTGGAAATTAATCAATTTTTTATTTTTCTTCTTTCAATCGTAATCGTTTTTCTTCGATTTGGTTGATTCGTACTTTACCCTGTGGCCATAAATCCAGAAAGATGAGGCTTAACAAAATTCTCTGAATGTATTTGTGACGTTACGGAGCAACATTTTAATGGGCCAATAGGGAAAAAAAATTTATTACCACTTTAAATTTCAACTTTTTCAAGCTTCTCAAGGATACAAAAATATAATTTTTGATTCTCTCTCGCTACGTTTCATACTCTATTGAACAATGTGTTAACTTCTGTTTAACTTCTGTTTAACTTCAATTCGAACGATAGATTTTTCTAAATTTCGTCCTACCCCTTCGATTTATTTTTAATCGTTCTTTAAAGGGTTCGCTTGGCCACGAAGACTTGAAAATATACTTTTTCCAATTATTCTCCAAATGAAAAATATTATTTTGGTTGCTTTCATATTTGGCCAGAGATTTTCTGGTATCTGTGAGATCCACATAAAGTTTTAGCCAAAAGCTTTTTCAAAAAAATCCGCTTAAGAGAATCGTAAAAAAAAAATTAAAAATAACAAAGTGAATTTTGGTGTATGAAAAAATTGAGAATTCATCGGTAGGAGAGATAAGTTTTGTTTTCCGTTTAACTTTGATTTCCGTTTAACTTCAATTCGAACGATAGATTTTTTTTTAATTTCGTCCTACCCCTTCGATTTATTTTTCATCGTTCTTTAAAGTGTTCGCTTGGCCACGAAGACTTGAAAATATACTTTTTCCAATCATTCTCCAAATCAAAAATATTATTTTGTTTGCTTTCATATTTGGCCAGAGATTTTCTGGTATCTGTGAGATCCACATAAAGTTTTAGCCAAAAGCTTTTTCAAAAAAATCCGCTTAAGGGAATCGTAAAAAAAAAATTAAAAATAGCAAAGTGAATTTTGGTGTATGAAAAAATTGAGAATTCATCGGTAGGAGAGATAAGTTTTGTTTGCCTACAGAGGGATTCGTGTGGCTGTGAAGTCCCTGATGGTCGTTCGGGACCGTTTATTCCCGTCGTTTAACGAACGGTTTAGCTCGAAAGTATCCCATTGTTCCGCTCGACGCCGGTCATATACAGAAATTGCACATACACATATGTGGTTCGCATATAAGAGTCGCACTCGGTATAAAGTAGTCCCGATCTGGCAGAAGGTCTGGCGTGACTACGAACCATTCCCTGCTGACTCTGTGCCATCCCCTTCACCCTGCTCCGTTTATCCCGGTCATGCATAACCATACGTAAAATATACGCATATCGTCGTTAGAGAGGCAAAACACAATGCTGAGCCCCAGCAGCTCGGCTCTACCGAACATTTTCCAGTCCAAAGTTTTAACCCCCTCATCCCCTTTCATCCCCCTCTCAAGGATTATTCTCATACGACTTTCATATCCCCACACTTTGGCTCTCATTTTCTCGTTTCCCATCGTTAGGCTCAAAACGATATTATAATTGCAGAAATCTCGTCGTGCAAACTCCTTTCCAAATTACTGGCTCTGTTCTCCTGTTGGGTTATCCATAATGAGAGCTCAAGACGTGCGAAGTAAAGAAGAAAGAGAAAAAGCCTGGTAAATGATAATGAAAAAATTGCTGAGAGGAAAAAAATTGAATGATGGAGATTAATGGAAAATATTACAGCAAGTATCTTCAATATTTAGACAGAAATTAAATATGTGTGTCTTGATAAATCGATAAGTTTATTGTCAGATGAGAGGAGTTTTTTATTATCTACACTGTTGCATATTGCCCGCAAGCTGTAAATAAATATGAACATTTTTTTCATAATAATTCATTAAAAACTTTCGGACATTCAAATATCGCGATTTTTATCCAAACTTACGATCAGTCGATAACGACCATATCGATTTTTTTATAATCGGCAAATTTATGTGGAGTCTTTTTTATGCCAGCCGATAATGTATTCAAAATATAATAATGTGGAAAGAAATAAAAATTGTGAGGTTCATGGATTGCCGATTTGACCTCGAATATCTCATACCAATAAGCACATACGTAATATCCGTATTGTACATATTATATATTATTATCTACACTGTTACATATTGCCCGCAAGCTGTAAATAAATATGAACATTTTTTTTTTCATAATAATTCATTAAAAACTTTCGGACATTCGAATATGGCGATTTTTATCCAAACTTACGATTAGTCGATAACGACCATATCGATTTTTTTATAATCGGCAAATTTATGTGGAGTCTTTTTTATGCCAGCCGATAATGTATTCAAAATATAATAATGTGGAAAGAAATAAAAATTGTGAGGTTCATGGATTGCCGATTTGACCTCGAATATCTCATACCAATGAGCACATACGTAATATTCGTATTGTACATATTATATATTATTATCTACACTGTTACATATTGCCCGCAAGCTGTAAATAAATATGAACATTTTTTTTTCATAATAATTCATTAAAAACTTTCGGACATTCGAATATGGCGATTTTTATCCAAACTTACGATTAGTCGATAACGACCATATCGATTTTTTTATAATTGGCAAATTTATGTGGAGTCTTTTTTATGCCAGCCGATAATGTATTCAAAATATCATAATGGGGAAAGAAATAAAAATTGTGAGGTTCATGGATTGCCGATTTGACCTCGAATATCTCATACCAATAAGCACATACGTAATATCCGTATTGTACATATTATATATTATTATCTACACTGTTACATATTGCCCGCAAGCTGTAAATAAATATGAACATTTTTTTTTTCATAATAATTCATTAAAAACTTTCGGACATTCGAATATGGCGATTTTTATCCAAACTTACGATTAGTCGATAACGACCATATCGATTTTTTTATAATCGGCAAATTTATGTGGAGTCTTTTTTATGCCAGCCGATAATGTATTCAAAATATAATAATGTGGAAAGAAATAAAAATTGTGAGGTTCATGGATTGCCGATTTGACCTCGAATATCTCATACCAATGAGCACATACGTAATATTCGTATTGTACATATTATATATTATTATCTACACTGTTACATATTGCCCGCAAGCTGTAAATAAATATGAACATTTTTTTTTCATAATAATTCATTAAAAACTTTCGGACATTCGAATATGGCGATTTTTATCCAAACTTACGATTAGTCGATAACGACCATATCGATTTTTTTATAATTGGCAAATTTATGTGGAGTCTTTTTTATGCCAGCCGATAATGTATTCAAAATATCATAATGGGGAAAGAAATAAAAATTGTGAGGTTCATGGATTGCCGATTTGACCTCGAATATCTCATACCAATAAGCACATACGTAATATCCGTATTGTACATATTATATATTATTATCTACACTGTTACATATTGCCCGCAAGCTGTAAATAAATATGAACATTTTTTTTTTCATAATAATTCATTAAAAACTTTCGGACATTCGAATATGGCGATTTTTATCCAAACTTACGATCAGTCGATAACGACCATATCGATTTTTTTATAATCGGCAAATTTATGTGGAGTCTTTTTTATGCCAGCCGATAATGTATTCAAAATATCATAATGTGGAAAGAAATAAAAATTGTGAGGTTCATGGCTTGCCGATTTGACCTCGAATATCTCATACCAATGAGCACATACGAATATCCGTATTGTACGTATTATATATTATTATCTACACTGTTACATATTGCCCGCAAGCTGTATTCCCACTATCCCCTTTTTGCTTTTGTGTACAAAGTCTATACACACGTGCGTTACCTATATCTATGTATATAGTCATCTAGCATTGTGTACACGAACCAAAGAGTAACATCTAGTTCAGCATTCACATTATTTATAGGATTTATCGATTTATCGCTTATATCCAACGAGCGCACAACACTCGAGAGCTCTCGACATATAGTCGGATTAGGAGTATTATTTTGTCAGATATATCCGGTGACTCTATATGGCCAACATTATACATTGCATATGCTCGAGGCTGGAAAATTCATATTTATTTGTTGCTTCTCGTTACAAGAATATCTCGATTCGATTTTAATTTTCTCTCCCCTGTAAGCTTCGTTTACTTGTGGCTAATATTCTCGTTCATCTGTTTGGTCTAAAGAGCAAGAAAATATAAAAAAAATCGGTTCAATATCGATTGTCGTTAATAATAAACACTCAAATCTCATTGATTACGAGAATTAAACGATAATAGTGATTAACGACCTCTGACCTGTGGGATTATTATAATAAAAATTAATGGCAACATTATAAATTGCATATGCTCGACGCTGGAAAATTCATATTTATTTGTTGCTTCTCGTTACAAGAATATCTCGATTCGATTTTAATTTTCTCTCCCCTGTAAGCTTCGTAAGCTATTTGATCAAAATAAAAATCCCACTCGTATAAATGTAACTATATACAGTTAGAATAATTTTATGCAGGTCCGTTATTTCATACGATATTTTTTACACGCGGTGACATTTCTCGAATAAAGTGCGAGGAAAAGTCTCGTTAAAACAAATACTACTAGCAAATAATTTTCCAAAATTTACACAAGTTGTTCAATTATTAATTAATCGTCATGGATGAGCTATTTGAACAAAATACAAATCCCACTGGTATAAATGTAACTATATACAGTTAGAATATTTCTATGCAGGTCCGTTATTTCAAACGATATTTTTTATATGCGGTGACGTGATTGGATATTGAATGAAAATAAGCCAGTTATAGGTGGACCACGTGAGCCACGCAACAGACGCGACGAATTACTTCGGAAGCTTCGTGAGAGAGGCCAATGCAGACATACCATTTTGTGGCCCTTCAGCAACCTCTCGTACAGGGCACGTTAACTTTATCCTGGATAACGTAATTGGATCGGGGAGGGTTTTGAGGGATTAGAATTTCGTAGCAACGAAATAGCCCTGACAGTCTTTGCAGCTATATATATATATATATAATATATAACTTTATATATATTATATAACTTACTATTATATAACTTTATATATATATATATATATATATATATATATATATATATGTGTGTGTGTGTGTGTGTGTGTGTCCATCTATATCGTTATCTATACAGAATGTTGAAGACCTGACCCGCAGTTCCATCTGTGGTCGGATGTGAGATTCTATCAAAGGGTACTGATGCACCCAGGAAACGACGTGGGCAATCCCCTCCCCCTCCCACTTCCTCTAGCCTGTGGCATTCGAATTCCCGAGGTACGAGAGGGAAATAAAAGAAAATCTGACCTTATAGAGGTCTAGATGGTCTCTACCAGTTCAATGTACAGAAGCTTCGATATACTTGAATGATGTTAAACCACCTGCAGAAGGTTTGCCAAGTGTTCACTGTTTCTCTCGCTTTTCTCCATTGCCGAGTTAAATTCGCCAATTGATCGTGCGGTTATGGAGACATATATGTATATATATATACAGTTTAATGGCTATGTCGATTTTGCAGTTACCAGAAATGTTAAATTTTCGACGTTTCTCGGCATTTCTGTCACGCGAGGAACGTCAACCTGTTTGACCATATTTGGCTCATGCATGGTATTTGGACCTGATCGTGTTAAGAGCGATAGAAAAATTATGAAAATAATAATTTATCGGTTCAGAAAAACAAGTCTTTAAATTGAATAATAATGTTATGGGAATGTTAATGGACCGAATTTGGCTAGTGTCAATTTGTTTTAACAGAAACGTCGAATAGACAAGAATAGGTACGTAGTCTACGATAACGATACTGGTGGTCACCCAAGTTAAGAAGCATAGGACGCGGTCTGTACTTGGATCGGTGACCGCTTAGCTTCTGTATTGGTTATTTAACTGGTTGGGTAATTTTTAGACGTCTCCAATTAAGGTGTTTTTGTAACAAGGATGTCTGGATCCAGGAATTCTGGAATCTTTGCAATGAGATTAATATCATGTTGAATTTAGGATGGATTATTCGCAATAGCTGCGATAGCTCGATATCCGGCATTTGGGACGTTGAGCTTTTGGGCCTGATAGTATCACTCTATGTATATGTATGATTGTTAATTGTGGTTGCCGGTCGTTAGTATGAAAATCCTGGTAAAGGATTGAAGGATTTTTAGACGTCTCCAATTAAGGTGTTTTTGTAACGAGGATGACAGGAATTATAAGGATATGTCCAACAAGGAGGTCTGGATCCAGGAATTCTGGAATCTTTGCAATGAGATTAATATCATGTTGAATTTAGGATGGATTATTCGCAATAGCTGCGATAGCTTGATATCCGGCATATGGGACGTTGAGCTTTTGGGCCTGATAGTATCACTCTATATATATGTGAGATTATTAATTTTGGTTGCTGGTTGTTAGTATGAAAATCCTGGTAAAGGATTGGAGGATTTTTAGACGTCTCCAATTAAGGTGGTTTTGTAACGAGGATGACAGGAATTATAAGGATATGTCCAACAAGGATGTCTGGATCCAGGAATTCTGGAATCTTTGCAATGAGATTAATATCATGTTGAATTTAGGATGGATTATTCGCAATAGCTGCGATAGCTTGATATCCGGCATATGGGACGTTGAGCTTTTGGGCCTGATAGTATCACTCTATGTATATGTATGATTGTTAATTGTGGTTGCCGGTCGTTAGTATGAAAATCCTGGTAAAGGATTGAAGGATTTTTAGACGTCTCCAATTAAGGTGTTTTTGTAACGAGGATGACAGGAATTATAAGGATATGTCCAACAAGGAGGTCTGGATCCAGGAATTCTGGAATCTTTGCAATGAGATTAATATCATGTTGAATTTAGGATGGATTATTCGCAATAGCTGCGATAGCTTGATATCCGGCATATGGGACGTTGAGCTTTTGGGCCTGATAGTATCACTCTATGTATATGTATGATTGTTAATTGTGGTTGCTGGTCGTTGGGATGAAACTCCTGGTAAAGGATTGGAGGATTTTTAGACGTCTCCAATTAAGGTGTTTTTGTAACGAGGATGACAGGAATTATAAGGATATGTCCAACAAGGATGTCTGGATCCAGGAATTCTGGAATCTTTGCAATGAGATTAATATCATGTTGAATTTAGGATGGATTATTCGCAATAGCTGCGATAGCTCGATATCTGGCATATGGAACGTTGAGCTTTTGGGCCTGATAGTATCACTCTATGTATATGTATGATTGTTAATTGTGGTTGCCGGTCGTTGGGATGAAACTCCTGGTAAAGGATTGGAGGATTTTTAGACGTCTCCAATTAAGGTGGTTTTGTAACGAGGATGACAGGAATTATAAGGATATGTCCAGCAAGGAGGTCTGGATCCAGGAATTCTGGAATCTTTGCAATGAGATTAATATCATGTTGAATTTAGGATGGATTATTCGCAATAGCTGCGATAGCTTGATATCCGGCATATGGGACGTTGAGCTTTTGGGCCTGATAGTATCACTCTATATATATGTGAGATTATTAATTTTGGTTGCTGGTTGTTAGTATGAAAATCCTGGTAAAGGATTGGAGGATTTTTAGACGTCTCCAATTAAGGTGGTTTTGTAACGAGGATGACAGGAATTATAAGGATATGTCCAACAAGGATGTCTGGATCCAGGAATTCTGGAATCTTTGCAATGAGATTAATATCATGTTGAATTTAGGATGGATTATTCGCAATAGCTGCGATAGCTTGATATCCGGCATATGGGACGTTGAGCTTTTGGGCCTGATAGTATCACTCTATGTATATGTATGATTGTTAATTGTGGTTGCCGGTCGTTAGTATGAAAATCCTGGTAAAGGATTGAAGGATTTTTAGACGTCTCCAATTAAGGTGTTTTTGTAACGAGGATGACAGGAATTATAAGGATATGTCCAACAAGGAGGTCTGGATCCAGGAATTCTGGAATCTTTGCAATGAGATTAATATCATGTTGAATTTAGGATGGATTATTCGCAATAGCTGCGATAGCTCGATATCCGGCATATGGGACGTTGAGCTTTTGGGCCTGATAGTATCACTCTATGTATATGTATGATTGTTAATTGTGGTTGCCGGTCGTTAGTATGAAAATCCAGGTAAAGGATTGAAGGATTTTTAGACGTCTCCAATTAAGGTGGTTTTGTAACGAGGATGACAGGAATTATAAGGATATGTCCAACAAGGAGGTCTGGATCCAGGAATTCTGGAATCTTTGCAATGAGATTAATATCATGTTGAATTTAGGATGGATTATTCGCAATAGCTGCGATAGCTCGATATCCGGCATATGGGACGTTGAGCTTTTGGGCCTGATAGTATCACTCTATGTATATGTATGATTGTTAATTGTGGCTGCCGGTCGTTAGTATGAAAATCCTGGTAAAGGATTGGATCCTCTATATTGTAGGTTGACTGCGTTACATGTTGCATGAACGTGGTGCGATATCGACCTCGCCCTACCGGATCTCCTCCATTCGCTAAAGCTTTCGCTCCAGAGCTTCGTGGGCTACTGCATACGCCACACGGACCCCCAGAATAGAGCTTTCTCGTTCTCCCTTCCTCTATGTTGTCCTCCATCTGAATAGTCCAGCGGTGGTTGTATCGAGCATACTCCTGGAACTCACTGCAATGCATCCCACTCTACGATAACCTGAATTTGCGATGAAATATTTAGGATTTCATGTTCACCACTTGAACTCTTTGCAGAAGTATCAGACTTTGCACTCTGCTGCATATAAACGTCCAGCGAAAACCTGCAGTGAGCACTCTCCGAACAAGCCACCGGTATAGAGCTTGGCATATATATTCTTGTTGAATGTGACCCTTGGGGGTCGTCCATTTTCATGTATTAACGCCAAAATGGCCGAGCTCAATGTGGCTAAGTTAATTGTTATTTGGAAAAATTATTGTTAAATATATCTAGAGATTTATCGTGTGTGCATTCGAGAACTATCCAGCAAATGTTTGCTTCATTCTATTCTTTGCTGGACTTTTTTCGATTAATCAATGTTTATAAATTAACTGCTTCATGTTTTATAATACACGAGCTGTCATATCGTAACAATTTTTTACAGTTCTTCATATAAACTTGTACATTATTTTGGCCAAACGAATGCCCTTCCATACTGGTGTACTTGGATCACCGGAAATCTTTGAAGTCTTAACAAAGTTCCAACTTCAATCTCGCATTATAAATTTAATTATAAATTTAATTATAAATTTCCACCATTCAAAGGGTTTTTCTTTACGACGAAGCTAGCATTGGAAAAGTGATTTCTGCAGAAGAAACTTGCGAACGAAGAGAAGAGACGACATTAATGAGGAAAAATTGGCAATGCCTTTGACGTATATGTCATGTCGAAAATGAATTGACTTTGTTTTATTTTTCAGTACTCAAGCGTCCAGCTTCATTTAACTAAATAGAACTTTGAATAAAACACCATCTGATTGAATGTTATAATGCTGCACATACAACTATTGTAATCGTTACTATTGTCCTTGGTTGGGCATAAAGCTCGCCACCGCGAGCCATTAGGTTTAGCTCTCTCTCTCTCTCTCTTTTGCTCTCTCTCCCTTAGTCCATTGTCAGCTCGAGAAATTCCAGGTCGAGAGGAGAAAATGGGATACAATAGGCGGAGCGTTGACCTCTTGATTAAAATTTCATTTTGCTCGGAAATTCGTGGCCTCTTGCGCATACAAGAGGGGCTCGCGTCAACCTAAATTCGGCTGAGTAGATTTGTGAGTTTTCCTCCAGCTTGTTCTCCCTCTCTCTCTCTAAAACTGTTCACCACCTTCTAGCTAAGCTCCCCTTAATAGAAAATCGTACACTACAACACATCCACTCTGCCCTTTCCCTGATAAACTTTGTGGGTCATGTCAGATAAATATGAACCCCAAATCAAATTCTCAAATTAGCCTCTCAATAATGGAAATTGATACCATTGATCCAATTTTCCCCCAATATAATTGCGAGCAAATATTTATTTATTTCCGATGATTAAATCAGGGTAACACAATCAATACGATCCGTTCATAAGGGCGAGCCATTATATGAATTGTTATCGTCTAACACCCTTTTAAAAGGATGGGTATCAACCATCAATCCATTGCCTTTAACATGATCATGGGTATCAGGAGAAATTCGGAAATACATATCTGGAGGGTTATCTTAGCAAACTGAAAGCAGGTCAGCCACGGGTAGAGATAGGAAGAGTATCTGGAAATGCGGCTGATGGAGAGCTAAGAAGTATCAGTGTTTTGCTACCCTTATGAATTTATGCTCACAGCGGCTCGTAAGGGTAGGGTCAATACTTAGTTTCGTAATCACAGGGGTTAAGGAGTCTGCTAGCATAAAAAATGTGCTTTTTATCGAACGATCGACAGGGCAACCGAAGGATCAAATTAAATCAAATCTCAGTCTTGCTGCATTCTATCCGGCTGATGGAGGGTTAAGAAGTATCAGTGTTTTGCTACCCTTATGAGCAGAATCAATACTTAGTTTTGTGATCACAGGGGTTAAGGAGTCTGCAGGCATACTTGCTCTGATGTCTTCGAGCGTCCAGCGTCTCATGTTAATTAGTTTAATTGCATTTGTTTATTGGAAATCGAGTCGAGCTCAGAGTACGAGTCAGTTTTAAAAGCGACAAAGTGCCAGTCAAAGTGTAATCGAATTTTCGAATCATATGCCAACTGTGCGAGCTTGCACAGTAATCGCAAATGTGTACAAGCTGCTCTTAGATTGTCGCTGGCAAGGGAAATTTACGAGGAACAAAAAATCAAGAGATATATCCCTTTTGTTTTCCTAGTAGCAAACGGAGAAGCCCAAATTAACAGAATGAACAGTTACATGGCGAGATTATCTCTTGCTCTTCCTTTCTGCATCTTCGCTCCTCATCTCTATATTACACGAAGCATTGCAATTGTGGGTCGAGGGATGACGGTCGAGGATCGACCATCTAACGAATGAGCTTAGCACGAAATAGTGCAAAATCAATGCCGAAAGCAACAAAATGCCATTCAAAGTGTAATCAAAATTTCGAATTATGATTCGAACATTTGATTCGAGACAATCTAAGAGCAGCTTGCACAGTAATCGCAAATGTGTACAAGCTGCTCTTAGATTGTCTCTGGCAAGAGAAATTTATAAGGAACAAAAAATTTAATGAGGAACAAAAAATCAAAATAATCAAATTAACAGAATGAACATGGCGCGATTATCTCTTGCTCTTCCTTTCTGCATCTTCGCTCCTCATCTCTATATTACACCAAGCATTGCAATTGTGGGTCGAGGGATGACGGTCGAGGATCGACCATCTAACGAATGAGCTTAATCAAAATTTCGAATTATGATTCGAACATTTGATTCGAGACAATCTAAGAGCAGCTTGCACAGTAATCGCAAATGTGTACAAGCTGCTCTTACATTGTCTCTGGCAAGAGAAATTTACGAGGACCAACAAATCAAGAGATATATCCCTTTTGTTTTCCTAGTAGCAAACGGAGAAGCCCAAATTAACAGAATGAACAGTTACATGGCGTGATTATCTCTTGCTCTTCCTTTCTGCGTCTTCGCCCCTTTCTATATATATTACACGAAGCATTGCAATTGTGGGTCGGGGGATGACGGTCGAGGATAGACTACCTAACGAATGAGCTTAGCACTATGCGAGCATCCTCCACTCGTACGAGCATCAGCAGCCGCAGCAGCAGCAGCAGCAGCAGCAGCGGCAGCAGCAGCACGTTTGGCCATGCAAATTCGAAGCACGAAATTTCGCCGCTGGCCATTTCTCTGCTCGAGCGAAATAATACAGAAACGAGGTGTGGCGAGGGGGAAAGGGAGAGCCTATGCATGCTCCGACAATCTACATATCTGAGTCCTCGTTGGATAGTGAATACTATGTTTTGTACTATATATATATATATATATATATATATATATATATACATATATATATATATATATATATATATAGATGTAGAATAGTACAGCTTTATTAGTATTAGAGGACGAATATTTATTACGAGGGAGTTATTCGATTAAGGATGGTGCAGAGTGAATTTTCGAATTCTCTTCAGGATTATTTTCAGCTGTATTCTCACGTGCTTTATTCTCACTACTGAAAACAAACAAATTTTCATTTCACAATGGATCAAAGTCAGGTGTGGAATGAAAATGTCTTTGTTTTTTTCTTTCTTTTGGGAAAAAGCTCGATAGTTCGATCTGACGACAAGTTTTAAAATATTTCTCACACGAAACTCTTATATGTGATGTAAGCTTGTTGCATAATTTTCAACACATTAGATCGACCTTATCTACTTATAAAATTAATAAGCCAAATGTCATGCTTTTGGCATGGCATTTGGCGCTGATGGTTTCGATTAAGGATGGTGCAGAGTGAATTTTCGAATTCTCTTCAGGATTATTTTCAGCTGTATTCTCACGTGCTTTATTCTCACTACTGAAAACAAACAAATTTTCATTTCACAATGGATCAAAGTCAGGTGTGGAATGAAAATGTCTTTGTTTTTTTCTTTCTTTTGGGAAAAAGCTCGATAGTTCGATCTGACGACAAGTTTTAAAATATTTCTCACACGAAAGTCTTATATGTGATGTAAGCTTGTTGCATAATTTTCAACACATTAGATCGACCTTATCTACTTATAAAATTAATAAGCCAAATGTCATGCTTTTGGCATGGCATTTGGCGCAGATGGTTTCGATTAAGGATGGTGCAGAGTGAATTTTCGAATTCTCTTCAGGATTATTTTCAGCTGTATTCTCACGTGCTTTATTCTCACTACTGAAAACAAACAAATTTTCATTTCACAATGGATCAAAGTCAGGTGTGGAATGAAAATGTCTTTGTTTTTTTCTTTCTTTAGGGAAAAAGCTCGATAGTTCGATCTGACGACAAGTTTTAAAATATTTCTCACACGAAACTCTTACATACGATGTAAGCTTGTTGCATAATTTTCAACACATTAGATCGACCTTATCTATTTATAAAATTAATAAGCCAAATGTCATGCTTTTGGCATGGCATTTGGCGCTGATGGTTTCGATTAAGGATGGTGCAGAGTGAATTTTCGAATTCTCTTCAGGATTATTTTCAGCTGTATTCTCACGTGCTTTATTCTCACTACTGAAAACAAACAAATTTTCATTTCACAATGGATCAAAGTCAGGTGTGGAATGAAAATGTCTTTGTTTTTTTCTTTCTTTTGGGAAAAAGCTCGATAGTTCGATCTGACGACAAGTTTTAAAATATTTCTCACACGAAAGTCTTATATGTGATGTAAGCTTGTTGCATAATTTTCAACACATTAGATCGACCTTATCTACTTATAAAATTAATAAGCCAAATGTCATGCTTTTGGCATGGCAATTGGCGCAGATGGTTGGATCTTTTTGTTTTTCATTCTAACTCTTCATTTTCATTCTAATTCTTCAATAAACTCTGACTGAAAAAGGAGGGACTTCAAGGGCAAGGTAGTGGCTTTTTGTGCCTTTAGAACATACGAACGATTCAGGTTTCCATTCGACTAGCACAAAAGTTAAACAGAATTTTTGATTAACTGTTCGGGCACAAGAAACTTTTCATCCGCTACGTCTCGGTGGATTGGGACAACAATAAGGATGATTGTGATAAATTATCATTCGTACCATTAATTAATTAATAATTAATAGACCGAACAATTTTTTTTCTCAATTTTTCAATATTGTTTTTTAATTTAAACTGAGTGGGTTGAAAATTCGCTGTGGATTGAAAAGTCGCGACGTATTTTGTGTAAATAAATCGCTTGTGCACGAGGGATTAAAATTTGTATAAATTTTTTTCTTGATTAGTAATAATTTTGGGGCTCTAATTAAAACATGATAGGGTGAAAAAATAAAGATCCAAAGTACGAGGGTTCGAGTTTTATCATGTCAGTTGCATTTGGAATATGTCATTGACGGTTTTTGGCATTCTACGAAAAGCTCGAAATTTATAGTCGAGAATTAAAAATAAGTCCATACGAATTATAGAATTCGCCATCTCATCTTAACTGTTGCATTGTATATTGATTTTCTCTACTAGATAATTCGGTTCTATCTAAAAATTTCATGCTCTGAACTTTTCTTGCTTTTCCATTCGTTGCTGTTTTGTAAAAAATAATAATAATAATAATAACAACAAAGTAGGCGAAATAAGGAGCAAAAGCATCACAGGAAAGACTCACCATGGCACTATTACTGCTACTGCTATTATATAGTACTGCGTATCACTACTATCAAAGAAGAGTTTACGAAAGGTTTCAAGTCGTCCGGTCATATTCCAGGTCACACTACCTTTTTTCCCTTTCTTCTCACTTCCATATTTGCTGCTGCTTTGCCTCATACCTTTTTGCCAAGCATCGCGGATGACATTCTCGTTTTATGTATTATTACTTTTGAAAAGAGGATCTGTAAAGCGGCGATGGTAGCTGCGCAGCTGGAATCCAACGACGAGGATGTCTTCGCACTTTCTCTATCCTCTCCTTCTTCTCTTTCTTGTACTACCGCAACCCTCCACCTTGCCTGGGCCATGTAAGAGGGTGAACGCGAATCGCAAAAGCCGACAGTACCTTTTCAGACGATTAAGGGAAATCACCCTATTCCCAAGGCTTCTGAGTGTGCGAGGTGGAGGTGGAGGGGGGGGGGGGGGGGGAGGGGGTATAACATGAACTCACCTTCTTGCCCCCTTTTTCCTCTCTATTCTGTTTCTCTGGTGTATTATACATCGTTGTCGACGAGGAACGTGGTCGATAATGAAAAATGAAATAGCCCGGGGAATGGAATTGCAAGAGAGAGAGAGAGAGAAAATGAGGATTTTCCAGATGAAAAGAGCGTAAAAGATGAACAGGATGAGAACATTTAAAGATATCTTATACATTCTTGTACCAATTTCTTTCATTGTTAGACTTCCTCTTTGCGTTTTGCATAATGAGAGATCCAGACAGTATTTTCCAAAGCTCCGGAATAAAATGGTGTCTGTTTTAAGATATGGATGGCTCGAGTGTCACATCTACCGTTATTTTTGGCGGTTCTGTTTAACACCCTAATAAGACCTGATATCACGACCCAGCCATAAAAAAAAAATTGGGGTCAAAAGGGTCAGACCCTTTTACGGAATACGGAAAGTAGACAAAAATTTAAAAATATTTTAAATTGTAGCTTTGATCGATTGATTTTGGTCAATCATTTATTAATTGGATTTTCATATCATTCGTTTGAAATTTTTTCGCTTGGGTGTACAATTGGGATGGCTACGAAATATCAATAACATTTTGTCATCAATAGCACTTTCTGCCACGTGCTACTTTCTCCTATCGAGCAATTTGAAATGAAGAAAATTCGGTCACCATCTTTGTTTCCGGCTACAATTAAATAATATCTATACGGTTTAGCTACAGACAAAATATTTTTTTTACAATTTATAGGTCATAGATGATAAGAGATAAAAAAAACGAACAAAATAAGTCTTGGCGTGCTTGCCTTGTAGTAAAAATGAAAATAAAAAAGACGAGTTCCATGATATTATTATGCCATTTTTATGTCTGTCAATCTATGATATTATAAAAAATTTATTATCTATAAACCATGCAGATTAATTGTACCAATAAAAAAAAAACTTGGTGACTTTGAATGATTTCATACATTCGTTTTTTTTTTTTATCGCAACGAGAATATACGACGTATAAAAAATGTATTTCTGGTGCAACATTTTTTATGTGGGAGATATTTTTGGCTCGATGTACTGTATGTGCGAAGTATGTATGTTGATATCTGGTCTATACTCATCGTCAGAGAGATGTATAAATCCAACAGCATACATTCTTAAAAAACTCGCGAGGGCATCGAAGCCTTTTCATTTTCTTTTACCTACTCTATTCCCTTCGTACAAAAGTTCCTCCAGAGATTCTACTCCACCACGTGCATATGTGTGTCTCGTTCAGATTACACATGCACATCATGACCTGTACTGTATGCAGAGCGATATCTCGGTATATCTATTTTCTACGAGGATTTTGTTCCCATTTTTTCGATTCGTTTTTTTTTCCAACCCACTATATAGGTCTCAATGTTTTATCTCACTGCTTTAACTTTTATTTTTTGTTTCTCACTCGTGGAAAAGCTCTGGGTTTTTTTCAGGACTAACTGAAGAGGGCTTCAGTATAAATCCAGGATTTGCGTAAACGTTATCGACTTGTTCCTCTTTTCCTATAGCTATATCTAGATGTCCAAATGCTTTTCCGGCTTTTGTGGAGGGAATCGCCCTACTTCTGTGAATCTCGTGTTCACCCAAGTGGCCGCGAGCTCGCTGACCTATACTACTGGATGAATTCTTTTTCATTATATACATTGTTGTTATCATCAGAAGAAACAAAAATGATTATTAGATAAAAGAAGGAAAATATCAATTTATTGTTTCTCATACTTCGACTTTGCATACTTCGACTATTAATACTCAAGCCCTTGCTATTTTTATACCATCTTTCTTACGCGGGCTCGTCCAAGACTCTGTGTAACTTTTCTCGATCGTATGTACCCCAATTGTTTGCTAGTCGTCTCCGGAATTTGCGTAAATGTTATCGACTTGTTCCTGTTTTCCTGTATCTGTATATATGGATGTCTATATATACAGATACAGACATATATGTATATATATATATATATATATATATATATATATATATAGTCTGTATGTATAGAAAGCCCCAAATGCTTTTCGGCTTGTGGAGGTAATCGCCCTACTTCTGTGAATCTCGTGTTCACCCAAGTGTCCGAGAGTTCGCTGACCTATACTACTGGATGAATCCTTTTTCATTATATACATTGTTGTAATCGTCAGAAGAAAGAAAAATGATTATTAGATAAAAGAAGGAAAATATAAATTTATTGTCTCTCCCTGTTCGTCTTAAATCTTTGACTACTCTCGTGCAAAAAAAATAGTATGAAAATAGTGTGGCTTGAATATTAAAATTCGAAGTGCCTATGTGTTTTTAATGAATTTTTGAACAATTAATTAAAGTCTCAGTCCAATACGACAGACTTCGCATACTTCAACTTTTAATGCCTATGCTATTTTTATATAATCTTTTTTGCTCGTCCAAGACTCTGTTTAACTTCACTCGATCGAATGTATACGCCAGTCGTTTTTTAGTCACCAGTTGTGAAAAGGCAGATCATTTGTAAATCTTCTCGATCAATAATCTCTGGTCTCAACATCGTTTGTGCGATACTCGGCTGTATTTTACGTCTTCATAACAGTATGTAGAGACAGTTGTAGAGCACTGGGGATTTTTTTTTTTTTTTTATAGCTTTTCTCCACAGAGTTTTACTATATAGCTTTTGATCCTCTCCCCCTTTCGCCACGAAAACATATTCGATTTCCCCTTGCAAGATAATGTATAACACGATCCGAAAGTGCTTTGGGGAAAATCATTCTTTGATGGGTAACACTTTGACCTCACAATTGTATACTTTAAATTTGTATAAGATGTTTTTCATTCAAAATACGATCATAAATATTATATTTATCGTACGATATTTCATATATTGTACGAATAACTATCTAATATTTCTTACCGCGGAGAGATCAAATTGAAAGGAATCACCCGACGGCCTCTCTCTCTCTCTCTCTCTCTCTCAATTTGTCATTCATGAAGATATACAAGAGGGATGAATAAATTCCAAAGACTTGTGTGGAAGCCCCGTTAAAACATAGTCTGCCAACCCTCAAGTGAAATGCGGGGAATTGAACGAGCAACGACAGTTGCATCAGCAGTTTCGAGGTTTCTATGACACCAAGAATTGTACATATACTATAAAAGAACATGAGATAAGCTTAGGGAATAAGATGACCCTTTGAGAATCGAGATGCACATGGGACAGCAGAAGTTTGCACATATGTTACAACTAAATCTGATTATAGGTTGAAAAATTGAATCGTTAAATATATGAGAAATCCGAGAAGCCGTTTATTATTTCGTAATATCTAAGGTGAGTGTTCTCTTTCATTATATTTTTCTCTGCGAAATTTTTCTTTACCATCTTCATTTAGTATCTTGACGTGGATCTTTCACGATCTTTTTTATAAAACACTCTTCAGATTTTCTGAGAAATACAATATTGAGGGTCATTGATGGTCGAAAATTCTACAATCGAATCGAATGTCGATAGCAATGGTCGATCAAGTGTCAGCAGCATTTATACTCGTAGTTAGTAACGGTCGAATTAGTGCTTGAATAAGAAATATCGATTATCAAAGTCCTCGAATATTCCAAAAGCTCTTCTCTGATCCTTCAAAACAGTCTCGTTTTATGCGAAGCTTTGATTTCAAAATTACATGCCAAAGTAGGTGTACACAGTGATACACTGATTCGAGAATCCTTCGCATAAATTTTTGACAGTCGATTGGTACTCTGCTGTCAATAAAAAACTCTTCAGATTTTCTGACAAATACAATATTGAGGGTCATTGGCGGTCGACAATTTTAGAATCGAATCGAATGTCGATAGCAATGGTCGATCAAG
The DNA here is from genome assembly GCA_963669185.1 of Dyspetes luteomarginatus. Taxonomy (NCBI): domain Eukaryota; kingdom Metazoa; phylum Arthropoda; class Insecta; order Hymenoptera; family Ichneumonidae; genus Dyspetes; species Dyspetes luteomarginatus. The sequence goes on along the minus strand of OY769909.1, from coordinate 17,653,872 downwards.
TGCCAGCAGCATTTATACTCGTAGTTAGTAACGGTCGAATTAGTGCTTGAATAAGAAATATCGATTATCAAAGTCCTCGAATATTCCAAAAGCTCTTCTCTGATCCTTCAAAACAGTCTCGTTTTATGCGAAGCTTTGATTTGAAAATTACACGCCAAAGTAGGTGTACACAGTGATACAATGATTCGAGAATCCTTCGCATAAATTTTTGACAGTCGATTGGTGCTCTGCTGTCAATAAAAAACTCTTCAGATTTTCTGACAAATACAATATTGAGGGTCATTGGCGGTCGAAAATTCTACAATCGAATCGAATGTCGATAGCAATGGTCGATCAAGTGCCAGCAGCATTTATACTCGTAGTTAGTAACGGTCGAATTAGTGCTTGAATAAGAAATATCGATTATCAAAGTCCTCGAATATTCCAAAAGCTCTTCTCTGATCCTTCAAAACAGTCTCGTTTTATGCGAAGCTTTGATTTGAAAATTACACGCCAAAGTAGGTGTACACAGCGATACAATGATTCAAGAATCCTTCGCATAAATTTTTTGACAGTCGATTGGTGCTCTGCTGTCAATAAAACACTCTTCAGATTTTCTGACAAATACAATATTGAGGGTCATTGGCGGTCGAAAATTCTACAATCGAATCGAATGTCGATAGCAATGGTCGATCAAGTGTCAGCAGCATTTATACTCGTAGTTAGTAACGGTCGAATTAGTGCTTGAATAAGAAATATCGATTATCAAAGTCCTCGAATATTCCAAAAGCTCTTCTCTGATCCTTCAAAACAGTCTCGTTTTATGCGAAGCTTTGATTTCAAAATTACATGCCAAAGTAGGTGTACACAGTGATACACTGATTCGAGAATCCTTCGCATAAATTTTTGACAGTCGATTGGTACTCTGCTGTCAATAAAAAACTCTTCAGATTTTCTGAGAAATACAATATTGAGGGTCATTGGCGGTCGACAATTTTACAATCAAATCGAATGTCGATATCAATGGTCGATCAAGTGCCAGCAGCATTTATACTCGTAGTTAGTAACGGTCGAATTAGTGCTTGAATAAGAAATATCGATTATCAAAGTCCTCGAATATTCCAAAAGCTCTTCTCTGATCCTTCAAAACAGTCTCGTTTTATGCGAAACTTCAAGCTTATGGTTTACAGAAGCCGCAACAACACTGAATTTGTCTGACAACTTAATGGCGCCCATCTTACAGTTCTAGGGTTTCGTGAGAGAGCTGCTCACGAGATATATAGGATATACGTCTCGAAGTTTATACTTGCTCTGGTACGGGTTGTACATGTTCATTATATATAGTGCATCAGATTTAATGTGTTTATAGATAATATCATAATGTACTTAGTGAACGTCCTGTGGGCTCGCTAAGTATATCGGGTAACATATGAATTTCCTTCATACTAAAAACAAGAAGATTCCTCGAATGATGTGTGACTTGCAATGAAATTGGGCTATCAATTATCGTACAGATACTCATCAATTCTATCGATCAAACAATTACATCGTTCCTTGAGGGAATATGGGCGACACCTTGCGAAACGTTTCGCTGTTTCGAGGCCGTTGAAATATTGCGATTTTGATCCTTGGATTATTCTAACCGGATGACTCTTGAGTTGATTCGATATTTGCATACCAGAGCATATGCACGTAATCTTTTTTAATTTTTATAGAATTGTTTTCAGAGGGTTGAACCGTTCATGGAACGCTTAATTTCTATGGAATTTTAGCTCGACGTGGGACTTAGCATGTCAGTCAGGCAATCAGATGATCATCAGCTCGAAACGGAAACTGGCTCGACCCACCTCGCTCTTCTTCGGTATGAACTGGATTTCTGGAAGATGGATACAAGCATTTCGTTACGACCTGTCGCTGATATGATGATAATGGCCAGATTGGTGGTAGTAATGATCTTGGATATCATTGAATAAATTATCATTGATAGCCTAAAGTTAAAGAGTTCATCGAGTATGTATTATCGTAGCTCATCCACTTTTCTCGCGTTAGGCAATCGATAAGAATGACAAGCATTGGCTGAATATTGGAACTACCAGATTTTTTTCCTGATTATATTCTGGCCTGGCCTTGGCCTGGTGTTGATGCTTTTTATCCTTTTATAATCCTGAGCGGTAATACAAAAATAAAGAGAAGGGAGAAAACGAGAGAAAAGGGATTGACGGGAGAGAGAAAAGGCTCCTGATGAATTGTTCACAAAAAGTTTTGCAGGCCAGATTGCGGAGGCTGCGGAGAGGAGGAGGCAAGCCCTCTTTACCCTCCTGCCATTCTCTCGTTTCAAGCAGGAGGTCAGCTGCGGCCACCAGCAGGCAGTCATGCGCTGAGCATCGATCGATGCGCGTGAACTGCCTGCTGCTGCTGCTGGTGCTGGTGCTGCTACTGCCGATGCTGGTTTTACCGCTGCTGGGGCTCTTGGTGAAGAGGAGGTATTGTGTTTTGCAAAACGACGCGAGACGATGCTCTGTGGTAAACGTACCATAAATGCTGATTGTGGCTTCAAGAGTCCAAGAGTACAGGAACTATTCTGTATGGCATTGGTCCACAGTATTCCATGTACTATGCCAGCCAATGGTCCATATCATTCCTGGTTGTTTAATTTTCCACGAGATGTTATCAGATAACTATGAGAAGGAAATTCTTCTATCGGGCACTTTTTATGTCTCGTTCATGATATTAAATTTCAGTTTTTTTACTGGAATGGAGTCGTGAACTGTCACAAAGTCTTGTAATCATTAGGATATCTATGTGGACCTTCCACTGATTATATTGTCGATGGCATTGTTGATTAACCAAACATGATGAACGTTCTTCATCTCTCTCTTAAAATGGACTGGGTAAAATTTACGTGATTAAAAAAATATATTATCTTGCTTCAGAAAGAAGCCTTTTTCAACTCTTGACAGACCTTGACAGACCTTGACAGACCTTGACAGACACCCTGGGTACTTTCAAATAAGCGAAAGAATTTTTTTCAGAATTTTCACTCTAGCATTCATGATAAAAAAAATGTTTAACATTTTTTTCTGGCTTGGAGTACTGATGAATCGTGTAGTAGACATGTCAATCTACAAAACAGATTTTTTTCAGATTTTTAAATGGACGATAGCAGTTTCAAAAATGCCAGACTAGGCTAAGGGTCCTAGGATGTCTGGATAGAATTTATAGGCTGTCTGTGGCTCAATTTTTGAATCCGCTTATATTTTTGAGGTTTGACCAATTCCACAGGAAAATGGCCCAGTTAAGAGCTGCTATTGCCAAAAATGTACAAAAAAGTGTTAAAAAGCGATTAAAAATTAATTTTATAAAAACTCATCGAATGAGAATAAACAAATTGTATTGCACATTTCTAACAAGGGATAAAAAAGATTTGCTGATTAATTAATGAAAAATCCCACGAACAAATCAATAAATATTAATACAACTAAGATGCTTTTTATCGTTTCAATAAATTAAAAATGACGTTTTTCCTGGATGTTTAATAATTGTTTTATACCTTTGCGTACCCTCGTCGTCTCCAACGCCCATGACGACAATGTGGATAAGAGGCAAACCGCCATTATTTCAGTTTTGATAATTCGTTCGGCTGGACCCCTTATCATCTTCCTTTGTGTCCAATTTTATTTCACGAAAGTACTTTGGCGGCTCAAACTCTGCTCATACAAATCTTTGAGTGCGCTCTCGTGGCGATTGAGTTTGCACGTTATAGATGATTGGAATCAACGGAGCTTGAACTCCAAGATAGTTTGGCACAATGGAAGGTGGACATGACGGTAGTTGTTATACAGTTGGAAAGTGATTTGGGAACGCCAGAAAATCGACACGGGAATTGGGCACGATGGGACACTTAGAAAACTATCGAATAAAACTCGTCATATTCTCAAGGAATTGAGGAAATTATTGAACGTAAAAAGGAAATATGATTTGAAATATATTGAAACAGCAGAAAATGATATAATTTTTACGGTTTGTTATTGAAATTACACCTCATTTCCAATAATATTTAACATATTTATTGCGAAAATTGCAAAAAAATTATACGCGAAGTTTCAATTTCCACTTTTATCGCTCTTTTCTTCAATTCGACTTAAAACAAAATCCTGAAAAAAATTACATAAATTCCTTCTAAATAATAATAATAATAATATGTGATGAAATTTAAGAAAATTATAAAGGGTTAAATTATAAAGGCTTTTCATTATTCAAAGCTGTGGGGAATATTTACTTTGTTTTACTCTAATTACATGTCGCATTTTAACATTCCAATAACTCAGGTACAAATTTTGGTAATGTACCGATAACTGTATTTTAACTACGTAATTTCCGATAGTGGGAATGAGTATGCAGCTCAAATATATATATATATACAAAAATAAATAAACCATCCCACAGAATGGATTATAAATTGTACATACATATTAAATTAATGAATAACGTATTTATATCATATTGAACATTTATTGCGTTATTTCATCAAAGTCATGCTTGTTTATACAATTTTTTCGAAAGGTAGAGTTTTGAGGGTGGCTGCAAAAAAAAATTAAGGGCTGAAAGCCCGTCTCTTCATACGAAATCGATCTTATTAGAAAGTTAATTTATATATACATATATATATGCAAAAATAAATAAACCATCCCACAGAATGGATTATAAATTGTACATACATATTAAATTAATGAATAACGTATTTATATCATATTGAACATTTATTGCGTTATTTCATCAAAGTCATGCTTGTTTATACAATTTTTTCGAAAGGTGGAGTTTTGAGGGTGGCTGCAAAAAAAAATTAAGGGCTGAAAGCCAGTCTCTTCATACGAAATCGATCTTATTAGAAAGTTAATTTATATATACATATATATATGCAAAAATAAATAAACCATCCCACAGAATGGATTATAAATTGTACATACATATTAAATTAATGAATAACGTATTTATATCATATTGAACATTTATTGCGTTATTTCATCAAAGTCATGCTTGTTTATTCAAGATTTTCGAAAGGTGGGGTTTTGAGGGTGGCTGCAAAAAAAAATTAAGGGCTGAAAGCCAGACTCTTCATAACAAATCCATCTTATTCGAAAGTTAACAATTTATTTCAATCACAATTTTCATCACGCGATATATGGCATAAAGTTTATGTTATATGTTCATGTTAACATGGCAAACGGTATGGTATGATTTACATTTAATATTTACTGTCGAAAAACAAGAGGCAATATTTTTCATTCTATTTTTAGACAGTTGTAAATGTCTCGATTCTGGAACGTTTGAACTTTTCAATTTTCAATTGTTCGAGCGTTTGAGTTTCGACACACAGTTGATTAACTGTAACACCTTCTTGCATATCAATCTCTATAAAAGTCTAGCACAGCTACTATGCGAGTCGAAAAATCTCTGTGATGGGTAACAATGAAGTTGCAAGGGAGCTGCAAAGTTCGATATGGCGAACGACAAGGAAAAAGCTCGAGCCCAAACTCGAACGACAGGTACCCAACGGTCACATATTCACCCGCACGCAAACACACACACACACACACATATATATATATATATATATATTTACGAGACTAAAAATTCAACGTTGAATTTTCGAGAAAGTTTCGTGCGAAATCGATCGCATTTTCCCATCGGTATACCTGCTTCAGGATCGAACATTCCAGTTTTCCAAAGAGAAAAGTGTCAGAGAAGGGATGAGAATCACAGTATGCAAGCTTTCGTTTTTTTTTTCGTTGGCACACCCGCATATCGACAGTTCATTACTCGCTTCTACTCTCAACTCTATCTGCACGCGTGTCTCGTTTACTTCACCATGGCAGAGTTTTTCCCCATGGTCCAGGATTTTTCAAGAGTACAAAAAAAAAAAAAAAAAAATAGAAAATAGACAGGAGAGTTCTCGATTCTACCCATTCGCAGCACTCGACCGAGGGAGATTCTAACGATAAAATAAATAAAAAAACATTGAAGCGAACAAACGTCAACAGAATTATAGCTGCATAGTGACGTGAATAAAAAATTCAAAAATTACAAAAAACTCCCGACAGCAAAGCTTGAAGTCACTAAAAATTTAATGTGACAATAAATTAAAAAAGGGAAGGAAAAATAATTTGTAGCATCATAAAAATATTTATCAAAATGTTAATTAATTATTATTTAATTTAAACTTTTAATGAAGGACCTTTTTGTTATTTATTTTTAATATATAATTTATTTTCTGAAACTTGATTGATTAACCCTGGCAGAATCAATGTGTCAAGTTTTGTCAGACAGCTGCAGTTTTTTTAGAACATGAGAAACTGAAAAAACGCGTCCGGTAATTTGGACCACAGTGAAACCCATTTTTTGCTCGGCGGATATTCGGGAGTAAAAAAATGAATCATGCCATAACATCTATGAAGGGTGAAATAATTAATGGTATGATAAAAATGATAATAAATTTTCATCAACTATTACAAAAATTCATTCATCATTTTTTACATTACTGGGGTGACGTCTCCTCAATACACAAATGTCAGTTTAGGTTAACTCGTCAAGCCTTTACGTCGCGATATCATCGTATTTTATAAAGAAAAATTTGAAATAGTCGGTTACTGCCTAGTAGAGATACGATGGAAGAGGGAACGTCACCCAGCTGTAGCATATATGACGAAGGAATATTTTTTAATTTTTAATAAACATTAATTATCATTTTTATTATATTGTACCTTCCAGTCTATGTAAATTTTTTTCATGTAATTTTCTTTATGGTGAGTTTGTAGTTGGGAGTTGAAAAAAAACTCTTTGCTTCCTCATACAGAGGAAGCTTTCATTGTATTTGGCTAATATAAAGAGTTCACATTTTTTTTTTCAGCACAAAGCAGCAGGCCACATCTTTTAAAGGATTTTTTTTTAATTACGTGGATTCCATTTTTACTTTTTCAGTCAAGAGTTTTTTTTTTTTTTTGGCTTTATAGTATAACTTCGTATGACTAAAATACTTCATCAAGATTATATATATATAGCTGTCCATATTTCTTTTTGATTTGTTTTTCAGTAAATATTTGGCCTTCTCTACAAATGTTCGGTTTTTTTTTTTTTTTTCATCCGCTCATTCTTTTCCTTGATTCTGCATACAATCGAGCTGTCTCCGGTGAATTTCACTAGGAAAGAGCCCTTCCAGCGACAATTCGGAACCGGAAGCGATTACAGTGAGCAAGAAATGAAGCTGAGACAGAGAGAGTGCGAGAGAGAGAGAGAGAGAGAGAGAGAAGAAAGGAGGCTGAAGCACGGAATTGGGACGGGAAGACTAGCAGAATTCATTCGGCGTTCTCCGTTTCGTCGTTGAGTCTCGTGCAGGAGAGTGAAGGGTGGACGAGCACCGAAGCAGTGTAAGCACGGTGGTAGAAGTTGGGACACGTATATATATATATACGTGTCCCAACTTCTATATATATATTTATATAGAATTCTATATATATTCTATATATATATATACATATATATATTAAGACAGAGAGAGAGAGAGAGAGAGAGAGAGAGAGAGAGAGAGAAAGCACCTCGTTGTACGGTCATCGACCATGAGTGCCAGGCACACGACGAGAGGGCCTCGAGTTTCGAATTTCTACGGAACGCTTTCCTATCTCGCTTACCAAGATTTGCTGCAATACTTTATCGTATATATATATATATATACACAGGACATAGTGTAGCTCACTCCACAACCTTTCAGTGCTGCTCGTCTTTTGCGATGCTGTATGCACTGTAACGATGAGCACGGAGCTTCCGGTGGGGTAATTTCGTGGGCAATTCCGAGACGAAGAATGATGATAGAGAGGAGACGATTTGGAGCGAGAACATCATCTATACACAGAGCTTAGATTTACACTCGGTGGTCCAAAAAATTAATAAAAAAAATATTTCTCATTTTTTTAATGCTCCATAGTATATTTTTGGGAGATTTATTGGAACAAGGCTTCTTCGATAACTTATGAAAAAAAAGAAAATTGATTTAGGCCAGAGCTTCACACCGCATATTACACTGTCATTGTCCTTTTACTGGCAGCCATGGACGCTGCCGGTGACAAAAAAAAATTTAATAGATTTTTGGGCAGAAATCGGGTGGACCTTGGTAAACTTTTGTACAGCGACATTGGCTAGAATTCGAACTAGATTGGACCTTGGTAGATTTATGATAAGCTTTTGGATAAATTTTGGTAAACTTTGGGAGAGCCTTGAAAGGGTTTCCGGCGAGCGTCTGGTAGTTTATCAACCAAGAGAATTGAGAGGAGTGTCCTATACATCGGGTGATCACGTATAAACATAGAAGGGGCGAGATTTCCGTGCCGTATGCTTTGACGCTTTCCCGAATTAACTAAGCACGAACAATTTCAAATTTGCCGGAAATCGGGTGCCAATTTAACGCGTTTGGGCGCAAAGTCATGTGGGGTGGCCTGTGCGGGAATTGTGGTACGAGGGCAAGGACATACGTGAAAGGAAACTTGGGGTTGATCCCATATGGAAGCCACCACCCAGCCTATATATATATATATATATATATATATATATATATTATGAAGAATCGTGGTGGAAAGAGGAATGGAGGTTGAACGAGATAATAGGAAAACACACGAAAACGAAAAGGAGCCTTTGTACTCTCAACTCTCCTTCTTTGTGCATATAGAGTCGGTATAATTATGCTTAGTTGTTCTTTTTTCATGCTATGAATTGCCTCTTCCATACGACGTACACAAACTATTCTCCTCATAATAATTGAGTTTATTGAGTTTGTTAACTAAAATTTTAGAAATTTCGAGTTAATAATGAGTTATATAGATAGATTCTTGAATTAGATTTAAGTCGAAGTGATGTAATCTGATATACAATAATATTTACTTTGGCAAATCATTTTAAGCATTTTGAATTGCACATAAAATTGCTAGCTTATTTAGCCTTCGATTTAAAACAGAGCTGCAAAAAGGTTACAAAGTTTATCTCGTACCGAATGTGTTTGTATTAAACAGGGTAAGAGAATGCACCAAAAGCTCGTTTGACGATTACGACATCATCAAGTTTTAATTATGTACCTCAGTGTAAAAACTCCCTTAAACTATATACGAGTTATATATCATTCTTGATGTAGATATAAATCGAAGTGATGTAATGTGATCTGGAAATGACTTGTGTCGAGCAGCTCTTGTGTGTCTCAATAATATTTACATTAACAAAATCATATTAAGAATTTTGAATTGCACATAAAATTGCTAGCTTATTTAGCCTTCGATTTAAAACAGAGCTGCAAAAAAGTTACAAAGTTTATCTCGTACCAAATGTGTTTGTATTAAACAGGGTAAGAGAATGCACCAAAAGCTCGTTTGACGATTACGACATCATCAAGTTTTAATTATGTACCTCAGTGTAAAACCTCCCTTAAAATATATACGAGTTATATATCATTCTTGAAGTAGATATAAGTCGAAGTGATGTAATGTGATCTGGAAATGACTTGTGTCAAGCATCTATTATGTATCTCAATAATATTTACATTAACAAAATCATATTAAGAATGTTGAATTGCACATAAAATTGCTAGCTTATTTAGCCTTCGATTTAAAACAGAGCTGCAAAAAAGTTACAAAGTTTATCTCGTACCAAATGTGTTTGTATTAAACAGGGTAAGAGAATGCACCAAAAGCTCGTTTGACGATTACGACATCATCAAGTTTTAATTATGTACCTCAGTGTAAAACCTCCCTTAAAATATATACGAGTTATATATCATTCTTGAAGTAGATATAAGTCGAAGTGATGTAATGTGATCTGGAAATGACTTGTGTCAAGCATCTATTATGTATCTCAATAATATTTACATTAACAAAATCATATTAAGAATTTTGAATTGCACATAAAATTGCTAGCTTATTTAGCCTTCGATTTAAAACAGAGCTGCAAAAAGGTTACAAAGTTTATCTCGTACCAAATGTGTTTGTATTAAAAAGGGTAAGCGAATGCACCAAAAGCTCGTTAGACGATTACGACATCATCAAGTTTTAATTATGTACCTCAGTGTAAAACCTCCCTTAAAATATATACGAGTTATATATCATTCTTGAAGTAGATATAAGTCGAAGTGATGTAATGTGATCTGGAAATGACTTGTGTCGAGCAGCTCTTGTGTGTCTCAATAATATTTACATTAACAAAATCATATTAAGAATTTTGAATTGCACATAAAATTGCTAGCTTATTTAGCCTTCGATTTAAAACAGAGCTGCAAAAAGGTTACAAAGTTTATCTCGTACCAAATGTGTTTGTATTAAACAGGGTAAGAGAATGCACCAAAACCTCGTTTGACGATTACGATATCATCAAGTTTTAATTATGTACCTCAGTGTAAAACCTCCCTTAAAATATATACGAGTTATATATCATTCTTGAAGTAGATATAAGTCGAAGTGATGTAATGTGATCTGGAAATGACTTGTGTCAAGCATCTATTATGTATCTCAATAATATTTACATTAACAAAATCATATGAAGCATTTTGAATTGCACATAAAATTGCTAGCTTATTTAGCCTTCGATTTAAAACAGAGCTGCAAAAAAGTTACAAAGTTTATCTCGTACCGAATGTGTTTGTATTAAACAGGGTAAGAGAATGCACCAAAAGCTCGTTTGACGATTACGATATCATCAAGTTTTAATTATGTACCTCAGTGTAAAACCTCCCTTAAAATATATACGAGTTATATATCATTCTTGAAGTAGATATAAGTCGAAGTGATGTAATGTGATCTGGAAATGACTTGTGTCAACCATCTATTATGTATCTCAATAATATTTACATTAACAAAATCATATGAAGCATTTTGAATTGCACATAAAATTGCTAGCTTATTTAGCCTTCGATTTAAAACAGAGCTGCAAAAAAGTTACAAAGTTTATCTCGTACCGAATGTGTTTGTATTAAACAGGGTAAGAGAATGCACCAAAAGCTCGTTTGACGATTACGACATCATCAAGTTTTAATTATGTACGTCAGTGTAAAACCTCCCTTAAAATATATACGAGTTATATATCATTCGTGAAGTAGATATAAGTCGAAGTGATGTAATGTGATCTGGAAATGACTTGTGTGTTATGAATAACCTGTCGTGGCACATATACATTGTCCAAAGTGTCGGTTAGATTACGCACGATACTTGGTAGACTACTTCAAATGGTTTGCTACCTCGTAATACATCGTGGTCGTCCATTCTCTCTCGTAAATACTCGAGTAAAGTACGTTACTCGTACGTTCAAGCAACTGCCAGCTTTGCCAGATCTGCCACTCGATGATGGGCTATAAAAAACTAATAAAAAAACTATATAAGATCGGTACGGAAAGTGCTAAAGGGTGCTTTTTAATACCATGGTCAACGTCATAGGTGGTAGAAGGAAGAGAATGAAAAAAAACTGACACACATAAAAATGAGATTCATCCCTTATCACTCACACTCTCATGCCCTTTTCGTCATCATCGTCGTCGTCGTCGTCGACGTCGTCGTGAAATAATCTATGAAAAGCATTTCAAAAGGAGATAAGTATATCAGGACGAACGCAGCCTCCGGATCTGAAATTTATAATGGTTTTGCTTCTCAGAGATGCCAAATTGTCGTGGACTCAAAATAATTTAAAAAAAATCATTTCGTTCGTCCCACTATCAGCAGTGGGACCAGTCATCGATATAGTTTGGTCGAATCATAAAAGACGAAAAGCAAAATGACAAAGTACGTGTGAAGCAATTTATTGTATGGCAAAAGGTAAAAAATAAATTACACTTTCCATTTCACTTGTGGGAGCTCTAACGGAAATTCGATGAAAGATCATTTTTACAAATTTTACATTACACACATTTTGATGGTAAATAATATAATATTAGTTTTAAAAAAGACTGGAAACGACTCTTGGAGTTTATTAGTGTTTTATTTAAATTTCGATCAAAACGAAATATTAACGAAGAAATATTGCCGAAGATTAAATATTGCAATTAAAAATGGCATCGAATTTCTTTTTGTACCTATGTAGCAAGAGCTAAGCAATAACAATAAAAATGGTCACATGCTCTGTTGGCTGATCAAATATTAATTTCATTAATATTAATATTTTTTGCAAGGAGACAGAAATCGGAGTGTATAATCTCACGAAATTTTGTATTGGAATGGTGAGAATGGATGTCGATCATGGACAGTCATCAGGACGAGAATAAGAGCGAAGGGAAATGATGTATTGAGCTATGGAATATTACAAAATATGGAATATTCGACGAATATTCACATTGGAGAGTTGAGTGCTGGCTCGAGTGTGACGATGATATCTACACTACATACGAGGGATGATATAGCGAGATGAATTTGACGCTACCCTCGCCAGCTCGTTGGCATGTTCTCGCGAGTTTTGTGATGCAATTTATTCTCGACCATGTCGATATCCCAGATCGTTGACTGTATGAAAGATATAGAGGATAGAGCGAGTACGTCCTACACATCATATACCTTTTATCGCTCGAATTTTCACTTCTCTTTCCAGAAATAATAAATATCAATCTCACCTAGTCAACGTTGTGCTCTTAATATACATTCAATGACCCCTTCTCACTTGACGATCTCAGTGATATTTATATATAAAGAGAACATTTGAAAATATTAATTCTCTTTTACACATGAATTTTCGTTTATAACAGAGAACTTTTTTTTTTTTTGTTTTTTTTTTGGATAATAATTTGTAGCTAATAATTACCCATAATTCATTATTACATGGCCAAGTTTATTAATGAGCAGGCATTGCGCCTATTACAGGGTCAGCTTGGGACAGTGGAGCTAAGCTGTAGCTGAGCAGTAGAGCTGTGGGCCAGATGCACTTATTTTTATCTCATTTGCTATGACATTCGCCACAGGCTCAGAGCAACTGCAAAAAACTCTTGCCGAAACAGGTACATTTACCGGTACATGCATATGACTTGGTTAGGTGTATATTTTGAACTGAGTCACGCCCATATTTTTATTTTCGACGAGAGCACGAAACAGGGATTTGAACTATTGACCTGTCGATGATCTGGTTTAGAGACGAGCACACCACCCATTAGACCAAAATAACAGTTTATTTATTATTATTATTATTATCATCACCATTATCTAATCTGATAAAGATTCTGATTACAAATCATTGCTTTTCTCATATTTTTTAAAAATAAATACTATTAGTAATAATAATTAATTTTAATAATCAATTATTATGTTGAGATATTACATTTTGGTTAAAAGCTCGTGCGAAGAATTTGCCCTCATGTCTATCACATAAATACTGCAGTCAGATTATGTACAAGTGACGTGAGGTTACATATCGACTTTTAGGTATTACGCTTTTATGTGATCGTCTTTCTTTTTTTTTTTATGAATCGACGTTCCTTATATGGTGCATTTCACGTCAAATCGATCACTTGATAATTTTTAATATTCACTATAAAACAAAATAGCATTAAGTTATTGAATATATTTAAGTGAGACTTAAAATGTCGTCTGAAGTATTTTTTGATTGAAGAAAATGGATTTTTTGAAGTGGGTAAGAACTTTTTTCTTTCATGTATCGCAGAATACCCCCACAATGAACTTTTTTAGCCAAGCCTGAAAATTAAAAAAAAAATTGGCTACTTTAACCAACCAGAAAATAAATGATGGAATAACCATAATTTTAGATTCAACGATTTTAGATTTACAGTTTAGAATTTCTGAATTTTGAGATCAGATTCGTGATCTGTGACCTCAAAAAGAGCCGAATACTTTCGGCTCTTTTTGTGGTCAAAGAAAATTGCGCGAGTCGTAGTTTAGTAATTTTGTAAATTGTTCTTTCTTTGTGACTATAGAAATTCATTGTTTGGATTATGAAAAACATATTTTGCGTCTCGATTAAATTAATGTTCTAACTGTAATTTATTTTCTCATAGGAAAGCTGAAATAAATGTTTAAAAAAAAAGGGGTAGCCAATTTGATGTGAAATACCCCATATGTACGTTTTTCTCCGAGACACCCACGAGAGTTTCAGCGGTTAGTGGTGCATAGATACAGGTAGACACACTATAAAAGGGGCAACTCGAGGGTGCGTTATTTGTATGGGGGCAACGAAGTGTGGAGGGTGGAAAAAAGTTGTGGCTCACGTTCTTTATATCTATTTTTGTACTGTACACTGTAGTATTCGCATATCAGCTGGCCTGACCACAGGGGAGAATTTTGTATGCACCCCTTATCACTATTACTTATGCGGAAAGACACTAGAGATCGGCGAATTGAAAAGCTACCTGCTTAACGCCCACACTCGACATTTACTCCACCCTATGAATTACTTCATTTAAACTTTACATTGTACTATTTTTTAATTCTAATTGTAAGTACCTACCAGCTTATTATAGCTGATGCTCCCACCCACGGACTTATACAGACGAAAAATTTTAAATGTTACGATTTTTTACATCTTCATGAGTAATTTTTCTGAGGAATCGACAAAATTTAGATGCAATTTGTAATAAATAGCAAATTGTCAATTGAATAATTTTGAAAATGAGCCAAAAAAAATGTAGGACCCCAGAGGCCCCGAAAAGTTTTGAGAAGTGACGATTTCAAAATGACACAACTGTGGTTCTGTTTGATCAATTTATGCTGATCTGTGCTGTTTTGAAAACTCCGGAAAATCACTCAGAGAATGATGTTTGATAAATGCCCACATTTTCATTATTGGGGGTGTGAGAGCAATTGAAAAATTAGCGATATTTGATTCAAGGGTTGTTTATGCAAGCATCGATGTTGGTGTGGTCCTTTGAGTCCGTTTTATTCCATATGGAACGGAATGAAACAGGATAACTGGACACTTTGACCAAGCATAAAATCAGATGATGTCATTAAGTTAAATTTGATTGACACACACCGTGAAATATTCCGGATAATTCACCATGAATATTAAATATCTATTTGGTACAAGAGTTTTGTCATTTCAATAAAAATATAATACGTTATACTCTCACATTTATATGGACGTAGAATTTTTTCCAAGAATTATATGTAAAATGTACCTTTAATCCATACTGTATCTGGGCCATTGAACTGTATATACTTTTGCTGTTCTCGTTGATATAACCCGCGTGAAATCGGGTCAGTCAACAACCCCTCGGGATATTCCAGCCAGGGGTTAAATGAGTTCGCCTATAACGAATAGTCCGCTCAGAGTTTTCATATTACTCTTCATTACAAATCACATTTTTCTTTTTTCATCTATCCATAGCTCGTATGTTTGCTTTCACAAAATTTTCTCCATACTCGAATCATGCAAGTGCTATTCAAATATTTATTATCTTTTAATCTTTTCATTGCTCATACGGATAATTTTGTTTTCGTGAAAACATTTTTTTCGACATTTTCATGTCAGAGATAGTACTCAAAATGTTTATATATGCCCAGCTTGACGACATTCAATATTAAATAACTTTAGCTGCAACGTTGAAATTTTACGCACAAGCGAAGAGCTCTGCCCTTGCTTTATGTCATTTTCATTTATCGATGCAGCCTGACAAAATTTAAGGGTTTAAATTTTATTTAAACGATTGTTAAACTATCCAGCTGAAACTCTTTAAACAAATGGACGAACATTGATTATTCTTTGGTAATGAGTATTATTTTCCCTTGTTCGCAGAGCTTCTGCTATGAGGAGGCTCAACAACTGATAAAAATATCTGATAAAAACTGATAAAAATATCTGATAAAAACTGGTAAAAATATCTGATAAAAACTGATAAAAATATCTGATAAAAACTGGTAAAAATATCTGATAAAAACTGATAAAAATATCTGATAAAAACTGGTAAAAATATCTGATAAAAATTGATAAAAATATCTGATAAAAACTGGTAAAAATATCTGATAAAAACTGGTAAAAATATGTGATAAAAACTGGTAAAAATATCTGATAAAAACTGATCAAAATAACTGTTACTTTTTATTTATTGTTTAAAAAATAATTCAAGGAGTACCTGATGCTTGATCGGGATCATTGCAGAAATTGACTCGATGGTACATGGAGATATTTTGCTTCTCGCAAATATGCAATTTCACTGTGAACAAGGATTGATGAAATTATCGTCGGGTTATAATATATATATATATATATATATATATATATTGTATATGTTAATAAACTCATCTAGGCATTTCGCGATTCGTTTGCGTTTGATCTGCCAGTGTTCCCCAGTGCTTTCTCGCTCGGGATGTTATTTGCATACATTCTCATTAGGCAAAAGCTGTGCTCGTGAGGGAGGAAAGCGCGAGGGCGAGGACAACGATGTTGGTAACGTTGATGGTGGAGGATAATTTGAATATAGCACACGTTACCTTGCCTTGATGAGACGTAATTCGAGCTACGGTCGTGGAACAATTTCTGGTCTCGTTCTCTTTCACTATTCTGCATTGTACGTCTCTCTCTCTCTCTCTCTCTCTCTATCTTTTTCTCTCATGCCATGCACTATATGGCAGTCGCGTCCGACCGTGAAGAGAATCTTGATAAAGCCACTTTTAATGCATCGAATAGGCTGCAATTCTCACGAATGAGTGAAATGTTACCCCAATTGTGATCACGACGAAGAACATTCTTTATCTTGGAAGCCCGAAAACTTTGACGACCTTACAGAATTTCAGAAGTAATTTGTTAGTCAAATTTATACTACTACGTTTTATTATCAAATTCCAGATTTATTTATGCATCAACATTCTTACAATGTTAACTGAAATTCGTGGCCAATGAGGAAGAAAAAAATAATTGTAAAATTGGCTACAGCGAGATTCAAAGATTTTTCCCCTTTCATCCCTTAAATGCCGAACAGGCGATAACACTGAACAGTTTGGCGATTTTGGGTTAACGATTTTGGGTTAAAGAACACCATCCTGCAAATTTAAAACCGCTAATATAAAAATATTAAGTATGATCAGCGCCTGATAACGATGAATAAATTGCTTGTGGAATTACCTACGGTCAGGTCAATTTTTTTACAATTCAAATAAAAGCCGAGTAATTTGTTTCGTAATAAGCAATGAATAATATTTACCAAAAGAGTAAATATCGTCGGAAAAAGTATCAATGAAAAATGTAAATGGAATTTTAATTCTCCTAGGTCAATAACTGGGGTCATAAAAAATATCAACTATAACAAGGCTGATATACATATTCATATAATTACATTTTAATGAATTACTCATTGATGCGAGTGAAGTGAACAGGGTACTTGTTTAATTGATCGTTTATTATACGATTGTGGTCTCATTCCTGGATTGATTTTCATGATGTTTTGCAAATTTATCAAGTACGTGTATCGATTTTCAATAAAAATTTACAAGCTTCTACTTTATCACTCAACTTAAACAAGCCACTGAGGGAAATGAAGATAATGACGGTATAAATATCGCCGATGAAAAACCTCATTAAATTATATTCGATTTGAATAAAATTGCTCAGGTACAAATTGCCCGATTTATCCCCAATTTTTCACGACCTGTCGTGATAATTATTCTTTTTTGGCTGACCAAAGAGTAAAAGATTCGATGTAAAAATTTCGGATTTAGAAAGAATTCTGTTCGACGAAAATGCTCGAAATTTCCTCAATTCCTAGACAATGTGATGACTATTTTTTAAATTACCATAAAATTTATGTACCTCGTGATCAAAATTTAACCCCCCATAGGTTAAATTATAAAGGCTGTGTCGACTATTATCTATCTATCTTTAAAATTATTACAGCCTTACAAACGAATTTATAGCACTTTCTGCGTATGAATATCTTGAAATTGTTGGGGTACGAAGTACCAAAATACTTGATGGTAAATACAAAGGGCAAATGAAACCTTGATCGTAACGTGTATATATATATATATATACACGAGAAATGCGAGAATGCAGCATTGAAGAAGGATCTGAGGTTAAGCATCCATTTTCCAACCGACTATACATATACATATATAACACTCTTTTATAGCTCTCCGAGCTTCGAACAACTTCTTTACAGCCATTTAACTCGAGAGATTTCTCAGATCGATGTAGAATTTTGCCAAATACGCTCGCAACACATCAAGATTCGCTGAATATACCAGAATAACATTTCCGGTATTTTGTTTTTCGTCTCGAAGAATTATTCGAATCACTCGAGTGTTGAGATCATACAATTGCGTTAAGGGTGAGTCCAAAGGGGTAGAATTAGAAAAAGCCTTTTATAATCAGATCCACATCGAGCAAATAATCCAGCCCCTGCTGATGGTAGTATCGTCAATGCCCTTTTTCAATCGCGTATGAAAAAAAAAACCTTCCATTTTGCACATTTCGTTTTTATTTTTCAACCCCTCGGTGTACCGCAACACATCAAGATCCGCTGAATATACCAGAATAACATTTCTGGTATTTTGTTTTTCGTCTCGAAGAATTATTCGTATCACTCGAGTGGTGAGATCATACAATTGCGTTAAGGGTGAGTTCAAAGGGGTAGAATTAGAAAAAGCTTTTTATAATCAGATCCACATCGAGCAAATAATCCAGCCCCTGCTGATGGTAGTATCGTCAATGCCCTTTTTCAATCGCGTATGAAAAAAAAACCTTCCATTTGTAAATTTAAAACCGCTAATATAAAACTATTAAGTATGATGAGCGCCCGATAACGATGAATGAATTGCTTGTAGAATTAGCTACGGTCAGGTCAACTTTTTTACAATTCAAATAAAAACCCTTTTTCAATCGCGTATAAAAAAAAAAACCTCCCATTTTGCACATTTCGTTTTTATTTTTCAGCCACTCTGTGCAGCGTAATCTTCGTGAACGTAGCTGGCAGGAAATTCCATGTTAATGTGATTATCCGCGTTTACTGCTGTAACCCCTCTGGTAATTTTTTTATGTATGCATGCCTATAGTATAACGAGAAAATCGAGGCTATGTTATAATCATAACGATCGTTACTCGGCTATACGTCCTACATACGTTTACATGTGTATAGGAATGCTCCGATAACGGCCCGTTTGTAATGATATCATGGCTGGGGAACTTAATAGTCACGGCTTAAGTATATGCTTAGCGTGTACAGTAATATTTTAAAAAACAATAATTTGCTGCAAATTTTATTACACAAACCTCATCACGATAAAAGCAAAATAAAACGAAATGAAGACATTTAAAAACGTCGAATTGAAACAATAAATAATACTACAATGCAATCGTCTGAATGAAATAGTTTGAAAAAAGTATGTACATATTTTTTTTTTTACTTCGCCACAAAATTCCATAAACTTTTAACTATTGTAATAAAATTGATAAAATATATGATAAAAGTATTCTATTGTTGTCGCTGATGTTAATTTTCTGAATTGCTGCCATTATGAGCTCATTTAAATTCACTCGAAATTTTACATTACCATTTTTTTAAAAAGATTTTCTACCAAAATAATTATCAAGAGAAACGATTAACAATAGACAAACGAACAAATGTTAAAGTTCATGGCGATCATAGGAATTAAGAATCGCGAAAAATAGACTTGATAACAGAAAAAGGAGATCACGTGGCAGATTAGATGCAGTTGGGAAATCAAATATTTTGTTTAGACAAGACATTAATTAGTTAATAAAACAACACCAAAACATAATATCACTGTTTGTTATTTTGCTCGGTATCCAGCAAAATCACAACAATATATATATAACATAGGAATGGTATATCGTAACATCCAGAGCTACCAGTTGATTTCATATTATATATATATATATATATATATGTATATATAAATATATGTATAATGTATTTATACCCCTATGTAGTTATGTTGCATGGAACGAACCGAGTCAAACTCCAACTGAGAGAATTTATAATGCCTCGATTCTCGAGTTTCCATCCTCCACCTCATTCTCGTTTACCAGCACCCCTTTTCCCCTACTCATTTCTGGACAACGAGCATTTAATCATGTGTTTCTAGCAGGGGAGGTGCGGTACTATGTGGAGAAATTGGATATATATATATATATATATACACAAGTGTTTGTGCATGTGTGTGCCTACGCCAACCAGCCAGTACACACCAGGCAATCGGACATCCTAGTGACATCCGTTTCAAACTAATTTGCAAATGGAAGAGCCCCCACACACCCATTGGCTACTTCACTGTTGGGGCCACACACACCATCACACCAGATTGAATTTGTAACGCCGACAGCCCTTCTGCGGCGATTGTGGTCCTAGTTCAATGTTCAATGGAGTATCTCTACATGGCTCATGCCTGATGTTTGGGTTAAAAAAATTACTTCATGTATTTATTTAAATTAATATAATTTCAAAGTAATTTTTGTATTTTATGAGGAATTCCTGCTGACATTTTCATGACCGAATGGACTCTGAGCCTAACCGATAATTTACAAATTTCTTTCACCAAAAAATTTGGAGAAAAAGTTCTCGCTTTTTTTTTTTTTATAATTATTATTCAGTCCTACATTCGAACAGTTTTAGCGATAAAAAAATATATATGGAATTTGAAAATTTTCCTTATTTTTATGGATTTGAAATGGCAATAAAATTATGTCTGACTGAAAAAATCACTTGCACGAAAATTCTTCAGTTCAAACCCCAAGTAAAAAAAGTATCTATTTCGAAAAATTGAAGGAGCAATAAGCAACTGCAATTAAAGTTGTTCAATTGGGTTTTTTTTTTTAATAATAATTAAAGATTGTACTTGACATGAGCTTATCAGAGACGATTGTGAATTTTGATATGATTTTTTTCAATATATTTTTAACGCAAATTGCTTTTCTATACTGGGATAGCGATATGTGTAATTCGGAAAATTCTAAAAAAAAAAAAAAAAATACCTCTCTGCGTGCAATCGTGGATATTGGCTGTGACAAAAAATGGGTCAAAAATGAAATTGAAATAAACGCGAGAAGATGAAACATGGTAACAGTGAGAGCCGCGGAACGAACGAATTACCTGGATGAAAAAACTCAACGACCAAAGTCCGGGCTTTCAATCTGGCCACCAGTTTGTTGATGCATATACATATATTCACATTTCAGTTATATTTTTATATATTCGTCACCCGTCGCCTATGTGCGTAAAACGAGAATGTCCGGTTCTGAATGGTCTTGAAAAATTCAATAATATATTTGAAAAAAAAAAAAAAAAAAAAAAAAAACGAGCAAGTCTTGTGGCTGTTTGTATTTTTTTTTTTTTCATATTCATTGTGTATTTCCCATCAGCAAAATTTTAATAATAATCCGAGCAAAGGGCTCGAACGATGAATTTATCGAAAAACTAAAAAGTACATTATTATCAGAAATATTATTTATGGATGCAGCTCGTGTTCATGTTGAAAATATTACAGAGACATGCAAATACACGAATCGAGAATTATTATAAAATAGTGTAGAAAAAAAATTTCATGCTGCAGTATTTTCGTTCCATCACCAAGCTTCCATTTTGTTAGTGTAGTTGGTTCAATTTGACTCCAGGATAGAGTCAAAAATGTGAATAATATTCAGAACAATTTGAATGGGCAATAGGTGATTTGATAACAAATCATCCCTTTTTTTCGTACTCTGTGAATGAAGAAGGAATTTAATCGTGGCCTTTTTCTAATGCAATTTAGTCTTTTTTCTGTTAGTAGTGCATTCGTCGTCGAGGAAAATATCGTTTCTTGAGTTTTGTTGCTTTTTTGGTAGCTTATCGGTGACCAAATATATATATATATATATATATTTATTTGGTCACTGATAAGCTATATATATATATATATATATATGGTCACTGATAAGCTACCAATAAAGCAACAAAACTCGAAAAACGATATTTCTTAAACGATATATATATATATATATATATATATATATATATATATATATTGGCGCATATAGTGTATGCAACAACACCCCAAAATATATCCTTGCTTTGTTGTGTCAAACACATTGTTAAGTGAGTTGAAACTTCCGGTACGTTGGAGTACAGAAACAACTGTGGCCTCCAGCATTACTTTATACCAACAACGAATCTCCTGCTAACAACGAATCTTCGTACAGCAGCAATAACACCTCTCTCGAACAATGCTCTATTCTATTAGCCTTTCCCCATATTACGTACTATCTAGCTACGAATGCTTCACGCAATATGCGCACACGAACGAAAGAGAATTTGGTTCCTCTGCGTATATTTCCACGTATTTGTTCTATTAATTTACACAGGTCAAATATCATCTCGCCAAAATTTATTTGTTTAATTTATAATATTGAATCACTGGCAGGATAACATACTTTTGGGTTTTTTTTTTTAATAAAGATTTTATGTTTTAATAAAAATAAGTTGGCTGATTCGTGATCAGGAAAAAAATTAAGTGTTAGAAGAAATTAAAAAAATGATTATTTTATTTTTGTATTTTATTTTTATATTTTATTTTTATAGGAGATTTAAATGTAACTTTGTTCCCTTATAATGAATAACAATACTTCTTGACTCTGCGTTGGGATACATTTTTTTTTCTATTTTCTACAGATTCTAAAAGTTAGAAATTGATTTTACAAATTTATTTAAAAATCTATTTATTTTTATCATTGTCATTGCGATTCTCTAAATGTTTTTACGGTCACAAAAATTATGATTCTCTCTAAGAAAAGAAAAAGATAATTAGCTAAATCCGCCAAATTGACATGAAGTTGACTAGTTGAAATTTCGATTAAAAATAATAATTATTATTACTAAAGTAATTAAATTCTCGAGAAAGCGAAAGGACAAAATATTTTTTTGCCTCTTTCTACTTTTTCAAGATCGACATCCTAATATATTCCGATGCAATAGCAAGCACGTTGAGTTTTTTCGATGGAAAATTAAAATAATTTCACGTTAAAACGATTTTTTTATTGTTGCAAAATTTTGATGTTTTTCTGTCCCATTTCCTTCCATATGTGTTTATAATCTATTCAGTCTCTTCGTCGTCGTTAATTGAGTTGCGGAGCGGATGAATGCTGATCGTTCTGGGGAAACACGTTTTTTTTTTTTTTTTTTCCCCATGAATCGTGAATCTATGTATCGCGTCGCAATTAAAACTCGAGAGGATAAAACGAGCCTTTCGATGTGTCTGCCTTCGTAGGCTGCCATGGCAACGACGCCATTAATTTCAAGGGTATCACCATCGTGCACACGAGTGTGCCAAAAGTCGCTGAAAAACTCGAGAATTCAACAAATTATATGAATAATTTGTACGTTGAAAAGCACCTATATATGACGATTCATACAGGAAAAGTATGATTTTTCCCATTTCAGAAAATCCACATTGACGTTCAGTTTCAATCCTTTTTGATTAAATTTAGATGGAATATTTAACGATCACTCAAACATATATATTGAATAATTTTCCCACCAATGTTTTTCCGCGTTTATGTGAAAAGCAAAGCAAAAAAAAAACAACCTGAATGAGTAATTTTTATCTCAAAACATTTTTCGTGCATTCACAAATATTTTCGAGTGTTTACGAGCCACGTAGTCATGAAAGAATTATTTATCGTCTGTGTCATGTAGATTTCTTTTTTAACAGGCGATGCTATTTTTACCTAAACGAAAGGTCAAAGTGAAACAAAAATATGATGACCGAGCGACAATTTACATTATGGGGTTAAATGATAACAGCCCTTATGTATAATATTCTGAATAATAATCCTCCATCTATATGAACATTTTTTTAAACGTAGACCGCTTATGGGAGTGAAGCTATTTGTGCATAAAAAAGGAAAAATAGGTTTAGTCTGTAACCGCACAGGACTGGCACATCGTTCATGCTTGTATTTCGCTTGGGCGAGAAAAAAAAAAAAAAAAAAAAAGTGCATGATATTGTAGAATAAAATTGAATAAAATACCATGTGGCGAGAAGGATTTTATTGAGCATCCTGGGAATATAACGTGAACTGAGTTTGTAGGACAGATTTTCACGTGGAATATCGGGGTCGTATCCAGCTCCGAAGAGATGCATAGTTTGGGGTTGGAGAGTGAATCAGCCAGCCAGAGCCACCAGCGAATATAACAGAACGAGAGAAATGGTGTGCGGCAACAGGACAGAAAAATGTAACGCTCGAGGCTCTATATAAATCTACTCGGTGTGGCTGGAGGGTCGATTGAGCGTTGTACAATGGGCCTCGGTTTGGTTCAGAGGGTGTGCATTAGGTCGAATTGAACGAAAACCACGACGACCGCTATTATAGAGAGAAATGCCCAGAAACGGCGTTATAACGGATTTGTATCAATTTATGGATAATATGGGTTCGAATTTAAGTACAGTCAGAAACCGCGATGTTCGTGACGGGGTTTGTAACTTACATGTCAATATCGTTCGTTCATTACACCGAATAAAACTTTATTCCATTGATGGATGATCGACGGGATCTGTCATAACGTAAATGACTAAATGATAAATTAACTCTGCGCGGATCATATGATTTTGCTGGTACCCCGGATCATCTATGGGTCACTTGGGTCAAAAATGGCCCATATGATCCGTGCAGGGTTAACATACGTGAACAATTTCGCAATAGCGTACAGAATCGTTGCACCTTTTCGCGGTTAATCTTTGACTGCTAAACGAAATGTCTCAAGTTTTTATCACTATAAATAATCCATGCTGGATTGCAATTTTTGGAAACCATTTTGGTTCCATAGGATTGTTTATTCTATTTTATTATCGAATTAATGCAATATCACAATCGATTAAAAATATATATTTATAATCTCTTAAGAATTCTCATGGTTGCAATGTAATCATCGGTTATCGGATTCAGCCATGTCCCACACGCGTAGAATATTTTAAATATTTACAACTCTTCCGCTTCAGCTTGAATCTTCAGCGATATCTCTGGTAAGATTGAACGCCGTTTCGCACACTCACGAGGTAAATATGTAAAAAATGTCATTACCGGATTCCTCTTAACGTAACCAGGGAGCAACAGGTGTCTCCGATTAAAATTGGATTGCTCAACAAACATTTTTTTTTCTTCAGAGGATAAACGATCTAATATATTTTTATTGAAATCACAATATCGTTAGGCTGTTAATAAAAAATTTAGTTAAACGTTGAATCAAGTGCCGAGCTGTTTCAGAAATAACAGAGGAGAAAAATGTGTCATTGTGTGAGATCCATTGAATTTACTCATCGACGTTGATATTTTTTTCCTGCAGAGAATCTAATGTATTTTTATTGAAATCGCAATATCGTCAAGTGCCGAGCAGTTTCAGAAATAGCAAAGGAGGAAAACGTGCCATTACATAAAATCCATTGAATTTACTCATCGACGTTGCTCAGCAAATATTTTTTTCCTTCAGAGAATAAGCGATCTAATATATTTTTATTGAAATCACAATATCGTTAGACTGTTAATAAATTTTTTAGTTAAACGTTGAATCAAGTGCCAAGCTGTTTCAGAAATAGCAGAGGAGGAAAACGTGCCATTAAGTGAGATTCATTGATTTTGCTTATCGACGTTGAAGTTCAGTGTGAGAGAGCAGTAGATGCAATTATCCATCGTTCAGCTGTAATTGATCGTTTCAAACTTCATTTGGCATATCCACGAGGAACAATTTTCGTTACCCTATATGAACGTCGGAGGATGTCAGAGTTGGAACCGAGAATGCACGGAATAAGCATCCCTATAGAGCAACGAAAGCATCCAATCCCATCACATCTGCAGTAGCAGCGACGGGATACTAAAACGTTCTCACCAGTCAACCACCAAAATCGCCACTGTCATGGCCGTCCGCATAACCATCAGAACGTTTCCCCATAGCGATGCTCATGCCATACCACCCCTATATAATACCATTTCATCCCCCATCCGTTCGACACTATAACCGATGTCTAATGTATTTTTATTGAAATCACAATATCGTTAGATTGTTAATAAAATTTTTAGTTAAACGTTGAATCAAGTGCCGAGCTGTTTCAGAAATAGCAGAGGAGGAAAATGTGTCATTGTGTGAGATCCATTGAATTTACTCATCGACGTTGCTCAGCAAATATTTTTTTCCTTCAGAGAATAAGCAATCTAATATATTTTTATTGAAATCACAATATCGTTAGACTGTTAATAAAAATTTTAGTTAAACGTTGAATCGAGTGCCAACCAGTTTCAGAAATAGCAGAGGAGGAAAATGTGTCATTGTGTGAGATCCATTGAATTTACTCATCGACGTTGCTCAGCAAATATTTTTTTCCTTCAGAGAATAAGCAATCTAATATATTTTCATTGAAATCACAATATCGTTAGACTGTTAATAAAATTTTTAGTTAAACGTTGAATCAAGTGCCGAGCTGTTTCAGAAATAGCAGAGGAGGACAACGTGCCATTAAGTGAGATTCATTGAATTTGCTTATTGACGTTGAAGTTTTTTTCTTTACGTTCTATATAGGGATATAGAACGTCGGAGGATGTCAGAGTTGGAACTGAGAATGCACGGAATAAGCATCCCTATAGAGCAACGAAAGCATCCAATCCCATCACATCTGCAGTAGCAGCGACGGGATACTAAAACGTTCTCACCAGTCAACCACCAAAATCGCCACCATCATGGCCGTCCGTACAACCATCAGAACGTTTCCCCATAGCGATGCTCATGCCATACCA
Source organism: Dyspetes luteomarginatus (assembly GCA_963669185.1). Taxonomy (NCBI): domain Eukaryota; kingdom Metazoa; phylum Arthropoda; class Insecta; order Hymenoptera; family Ichneumonidae; genus Dyspetes; species Dyspetes luteomarginatus. The sequence goes on along the minus strand of OY769909.1, from coordinate 17,627,169 downwards.
CCCCTATATAATACCATTTCACCCCCATCCGTGCGACACTATTACCGATATCTACAGGTTGTTCATTATAATGCTCGTAAATTCAATTATAATGGTAGACCTTTGGGAAATTTAATTTATAATATTTCATTCGGGGCGCTGCTCAATTGATAAACCAGCCAAAACAATATCGAATTTCGTTTCGATCTTGTAAATTATACGCTGGGATACGATGTGGCCAATTTTACTTCCGGTTGCCCGTAAGGCAAAAAGACGGAAGTAATACGGTTCACAGAAGGTCACGTGACTTTCATATATTCGTTTTGAGTTATATTATGTTTGATGAAACTAATAAAAACGTCTTAACATAACGAAATTGAATTTTCTTTTATATTCGTAAATAATGGTCGTCATAGTTATGAGTTGCAGAATTAATATTTTGTTTATTTTTAGGGATAAAATATTCATATACACGCATGAACTATCCTCAAAGTCTCAAAGGCTTCGTGGGGGTTGTAAAATTTAACCCCACCACTACCCTCAATCTACCGTCAAAAAATATCCATTTTATCTCGATGGTGAAATTCAGGCACGATTAAAAAAAATATACGCTCTATTCGCCTGCTGGTTATAATTTTTTTCTGCTCTACTCTCGGCAGCATCATTTTCGTTCTCGACCCTGAATGTTTGACTATACATCATCTATATATCATAATGTCGGGGCTTCTTATTGTCCAGCATGAACTTGCATTAGCAGCTTTAGAATCGGCAATGGCGAAGCACTTTCTTCACCTCGTTCCTCTTTCGGCTCTTTCAATCCAACCACTTATTTTCATTTCTTATTTCCTTTAATCTCGCAGCTTCCAGTTTGGCTCTCTTTCTCAACCCCCCTGGTACTCTCTCGACGTATTTACATAATTCTTTTCAAGATAAACCTACTTCTCTCTCTCTCTCTCCCCCTTTTTATTTTATCAGTGAGTTTGGTCGTTTTTTACTTTTCTTTTCCGTTCATCCAACATTGTGGTCCTCTGCTCTTTTAGGCTGCTGCAGCTTTTTTCTCACTCCACCACCAGGTTGCCATTTTCGTGCCTCGTTCTCTGCCCTCTTTCTCTTTAGCTCCCGATCGTTTCTTCTCCAACGAAGCTCAGCGATAATTCAAATTATTCGTGTATGACGAAGAGTGAAGATTGAAAATTCAGAATTCGAAATTCTCAGTGTATCTCACGAAAATTCGAATATTAAACGTTTTGGTAAAATATTTGTCGTTAGCATAAAATATTACGTAATTTTTTTAATTCTGTAAATTTTTACGCAACGTCAAATCTTTTTTCAAGCCGAAACGAGCACATTTTATTTCCGGACGTTGAAGTTTTAAATGCTTTGTTTTTCGTTCACGCTTCGTCGAATAAAATATTTATAATCGCAATTTGATGCACGTCAGAAGCGATGCTGAGGTAAAAATTTTTACCTTTCGATGTTAAAACTTTCATTCCAGAGTTCTTCATTTGGCTCAGTCGCATTTTATGTGTAGGAATATAACATACCATTACATGTATAAATTCCTCTCGACATTCGTCGACCGGATACCTGGCATGGAAGAAAAATATAATCTCCACGTGACCTCTTGACCCATTATTATGTCAAAAAAAAATTCAGGTCGAGCTTTTTTGTGTTCGACATGAAAAAAAACATTTTTGTTCCTCGTGATAATGAAGAATTGCAGAGTATAATATACAAGGTGTCCCATTTTAAGTTGAATTCGTATCTCAGGAGCAACAGACGTTGTTGGACAGACTTTTGATAAATTCAAGAGAAAAAAAAAAGCTTCTAGCATCAGAAAAGTGGGTGTCATCGTACGTAAAAGTTCACGTGGAGTACAAAAGGTCATTGTTACATTGCTAATCGTCAAAGTAAATCCATAGTGGAATTTGTCTCTTAAAATTTCGATTACAAATGAAAAAACATGAGAAAAAAAAAATTGTGCAGCTGTCAGTTTTCTCATTTATCTTGTGGGTCAGCAGCTTGGTGAGTACTCGTTATAAAGGTGGGAAACTATCAGTATATTTTTGTGCCACCTAAAAATTCAGGATCTCCATGAATAAAGGTGGAAAACTATCAGTATATTTTTGTGCCACCTAAAAATTCAGGATCTCCATGAATAAAGGTGGAAAACTATCAGTGTATTTTCGTGCCACCTCAAAATTCAGGATCTCCATGAATTAAGGTGGGAAACTGTCAGTATATTTTTGTGCCACCTCAAAATTCAGGATCTCCATGAATTAAGGTGGGAAACTGTCAGTATATTTTTGTGCCACCTAAAAATTCAGGATCTCCATGAATTAAGGTGGGAAACTGTCAGTATATTTTTGTGCCACCTAAAAATTCAGGATCTTCATGAATAAAGGTGGGAAACTATCAGTATATTTTTGTGCCATCTAAAAATTCAGGATCTCCATGAATAAAGGTGGAAAACTATCAGTATTTATGACACCTACAAACTTATGAACTCCATGGCTGCCCCAACTTTTCAAAGTCAGTTTGATCACTTTTTTAACCTTCAGTTACTCGAGGTATGAGCATTTTGCTTAGACTCGCCGTAAACCCTTTGGCATATTTCATGAGAAACTCAAATGGCATTGCGACACCACCCATTTTCCAGAAACTTTGTCTGCACGCTAAAAATAATTATTTCACCCCATTTCGTCTTTGAAGATAAAATAATTTTATGCAAAGAGGGTGTACATGACCCATTAGAAAAATCCTCATTACGCACGAGTATTCACGTAACTTTTTTGGACTTTGCTACGAACTCGTCGATCAGAGGTCATGTTTTCGTTTATTGCTACTCGTTAATTGTTTGTTGAGTTCTTCTATATTTTATAATAACCGTATTTTTTTAATGGTTTTTCATCCTGATGGAGAAAAGTTAATTTTCGTGAAAAAAAAAATTTGAATTTTTGATGCCAGAGTACTGAAAATGTTGTGAAAAATAAAAAAAAAAAAACGACTTGGAAAAAAGATGTCCGGATGTGTGTGTACGTGATGCGGTTGAAACATTCAAACTCTTATAACTTTGGAATGGCTTCATCGATCTTACTGAACTTTTGCACGCCAGTGGAGTTGCCAACCCCCTTATTTTGATACAATTTTATTGAAGATTCATCGACTCGTACAGATTTTATGGGATTCTTAATGTTTTCGGAAAAGTCTGTTAAGAGGATAACTTTAGGAATTTCCGAGCCATGAAGTTAAAAGTATGTGCCCAAATGTATTATGATGAAATATCGTTCGCTTATTGAGTTTGAAAAAAATCGATCGAGTCGTTGAGAATATATTAAATTTTTATCATTTAAAAAAAAGTAAATTTCAACCCTTTACCTCGAGCTGACTTCAAGTTATTAATACAAAGTTTTTCCCAGTATATTTGAAAAATGATCCTCGAATTTAGCATAAATTATTATGCTAAATTTAGCAAATATTGATGGGAGAGTCCTGATGATATGGAAATTATAATCGATTCGATAATTTGGACACAAAATAAAATTAAAGTAAAATTATCTGCTCATTTTTATTTTTCCTCGGAGCTTTGGGAATGGGGCAAAAATACGAGGAAGCAATGTGCGAATTTTAATTCGTTGTGTTTTTCGTTTACTGGTCGTTTGTAAGATCGAAATCGAAATGCAGTAAAAAAAACCCGAAAAATGAGGTTATATAGACAATAATTTTGCCATAATACTTGGATACTCGTTTTAGTTGTTAAAAAATATTTAAAATAAATAATAGGGTCATCTTGTTTTGGACAATAAAAATAAAGTTTGCATTAAGGATAATTTTTCTTTGCGTTAACAATAGTATTGTTTTCGTTAACAATTAAGAAATTGTTTATTTCTGGCTCACAATTATTATATAATATTGAGAAATTCTGTAATTCGTTTACACTTGATTATTCAGGGTTTGCTTATAATTTCATTCGCGTTTGGATTTTTTTCATATTCAAATCAGGAGTATACATAGAATATAGAAAGTATCGTACTCGATATTTTGAAGTACAAGCATGCGTTAAAGATTTTCCGGTACGTTTTCCTCGATGCTTTTACGCCCTCTGCGATCTTGGACTTTTTTTTTGCCTCTCGGTACCAAAGCTGCCAGGTAGAAATCGCCATTCAAACAAGCTGTGTGTGCACAGCTCAGGCTACAAACTCACTCAAAGTCGATGAGTAATGCATGTAATTTTCAAGTTGGAATTCGGCTCCGGTGTGATCGGACGAGCTGGGTAGGTAAAGGCGAAGGAGGAATTGAAAGGCGAGAGGAAGAGGAGAAAAGGATAGACGACGAACTACGTTTTCGAACCCCTGAGAATGTACGTTTCTCGCCTGGAAGAGTAAAAGCGAGAGAGAGAGAGAGAGAGAGAGAGAGAGAGAGAGAGAAACGTTCGACGATCCACTCCACCTTTTTCTACTCCAACGTTTCTCGTTCCTCGTGTAACTTATACAATTAACGTACGTGCGCTTACCTATCGTTTAAGGGTGCTCATCACAAGCCCTTCTCGTTTAACCCTGTGAACCCTGTAATTCGGGTCAAAGTCATAGTTTGCCCCTACGACTCCTATTCGTTGTCTTTCACGTACATTCTTTGCATTCTGCAAAAATATTCTCACGTTTTATGGCATTCACTCTCATTTTCTCTTTTTCCACGCGCCAAATTAACTCTCCATACATGTCCACTTGGGATCTTTTTCATCCCCTCAAAAAACATGAAATTTTCGTTCCACCCTCATCCATTTGACGTGTTAAGCCTTAATGATAGTGCTACGGGGAAGTTATTGCAGCTGAGACACTTTGTGCTCTCGGAGAGACGAAAAACCTGACAAGAGTCTGTTCGGGGATGAATTCACCTCCCTCCGTGTTAAAAAAAGGTCATTCCAATATTGTGACAATTTTGCTCCAATTCGAGCAATTGAGGCTTCTTTTTGTTAAACTTTCAAAATATTTGCGAAATCGACTCATGCAGTAAGCAGGATAAAGTGGGGTAAAATGGTCCCGTCGAGTAAAATGGGATCCCTTTTATCTACGTTAGCGGATTATTGAGGTCTCTCCCTTCGATCAAAGCGGAACGGAGCGGTCTGTGAGAGTCAAAGAGTTTTTTTTTTCTATCCATCGAATTGTAAAAGTTTTCGCGGCTATTCGTGAGTATCTAATAGTGTCTGTAAGCGTAATTATTAATTATTTTAATAATTATCAACCAATATTTTTATTGTGAATTATTTCATCCTTTTTTAAACTATTTCTGTTATTAAACTTTTTTGTTGCATCTAGAGATGCCACTTTTTCAGTTAACCGGGTAATCCGACTAGTTCGAGTAGTGAAGGTGTCTCGAGTACATCTCGAGTGACAATTACAGTCGAGAAAAACACTTTTGTTGATGGCCTGCGAATCAAACAATCAAATAAATGAATAAATAAATATATAAATAACTATATAAATAAATATATAAATAAATATATAAATAAATAAAATAAATAAATATATAAATAAATAAAATAAATAAATATATAAATAAATAAAATAAATAATATGGTTCGGAGAAGATCTTTTGTTTCTTGGTCGTAATATTATACTCGTTTATATTGGACCGACTGAATATTCGAAAAGGATATGATACTCGGAGTCCAGGTCGACGAGAACGTCGTTATCGGAGTTCAGGTCAATCGGATTGCTAGGAATTCAGGTTGTACCGTCGCTTACGCGGTTCACATCGACGAGGACATTTTTCTGATCAGTGTACGGAGATATAAATTTCACATTGTTATCTTTTCGTTGGATAAAAAAAATCAAAAAATATATAATAAATGTGCAAAAAGTATTGAGATCATTATATTTATTCTTGCTATAAATAAACATTATATACGGTACATAGCTACGACTGCTAATAAAAATGAGTGAATCAAATTATAGACGGATGCAATTACTGCTATGGAGTATTTATTATAGTTTTCAAGAACGTACGTATCGTCGTTATAGCTTTCCAGATAAAATTTTACTGTCAATATAAAAATGATACAATTTTAATAATAATAATAATGGATAGTTTCAAAAATATAAGTACAAAAAAAATCGGATAGAAGTATAAAAAAAGCAAAGAGAAAAGTATTTAGCTATACACTGTTATTCGATAAATTTACTTAAATTTTAAGTCCGTCGCGCCAAGTACCGTTAATTTTGTGTCTGATTTAACACACATGTGCACGTAAATTTCTTCTAAATATATATTTTTTTTCCTCGTTTTGGAACATTTTAAAGATTCTGGCATTAAAAATTCGATTTTTTTTTTCCACAAAAATAAAGCTTTTTCGATAAATTAACTTAAATTTTAAGTCCGTCGTGCCAAGTACCGTTAATTTTGTATCTGATTTAACACACATGAGCACGTAAATTTTTTCTAAATACATTTTTTTTTCCTCGTTTTGGAACATTTTAAAGATTCTGGCATTAAAAATTCGATTTTTTTTTTTTTTCCACAAAAATAAAGCTTTTTCGATAAATTTACTTAAATTTTAAGTCCGTCGTGCCAAGTACCGTTAATTTTGTATCTGATTTAACACACATGAGCACGTAAATTTCTTCTAAATATATATTTTTTTTCCTCGTTTTGAAACATTTTAAAGATTCTAGGATTAAAAATTCGATTTTTTTTTTCACAAAAATAAAGCAGGAGGCAAAATAAGTAGAGTCAATGTTTTGCGGTTTTGTATCGATTGACCGTTCTGCTAATCACGAGAATGAGGAAATTTTTTTCGTTAGTTTAAAAATTTCTATAAAAAACTTATAAATAACATATTTCTGGGGCAGTGGAGAATTGCAGCGCAACCAGCCGAGGCGAGTCAATAAATTGGAGCGTGAAAAACAATTTGGCATTTTGCATAGTCGATGTACGATACATATATAATTATTCACAGATTGGAAACGATATATGGGAATATATATATATATATAGGACAACGCTGCTCACACCATCTCGTTCTAGTTCGTTAGAGTAATTGGAAATTGTGTGCTCAAGGTTTCTGAATCAATTTGTCAAGCACATATGTGAAATTAATGCCAGGAGGAAACTTCTTCAGCGTTACGTCGACTGCAAATTGATCATGTACGAGAGGTCAAGAGGGTTATTTGTGGGAAAGGGTCGAATATTGCCTCGTGTACTCACTGTCTTTGACGGAGAATGCACCGATAATCCAGAGGGTCAATAGGTTCGCTATCAGCACGTAATTCAGGTGTCTTGAGCTCCTGCTCGGGGTGGCTCCTCTCGTGCTCACAAGGCGCAGATTTCGATTAATCATCATCGCCGAACTGTCGTTACAATCTCGATCATAGTAAATATAGTTATAACGCCAATATCAGCATCGTTCGTCATCCAATGTCTCCCTATTTTCTTCTGCCATCAGATATTCTTTGTGGCTTTATTGCTCGATTTTTCTCTCGCCACTTGACATTTCCCAACAATCGAGCACAAATTCGCGAAATAAGAATGAACAACGTGGGATCAACGATAAAAGCCACGAATTTTCGTCACCACTTTGGACAAATTCGTACATGATACAGTTCATTTTTTCACTCCCAAGTTCTCTTAAATCGAATCAACCCTCCACCAGATTGTATACAATAACATGCAATGGAGATTGAAAAGAGCACTTTTGCCGACGCGGCTATCATTTCTCCATCCTCTCCACCGTCGGCAAACAAATGACAGAAACAAACGTAATTCAGAGATGGAAAAACTTATGAATTTTTAATTCCACGCGAGAAAACTCTTTCTCGTATTCTCAAGCGATTTAGATATTCCTTCTTTCTTCTTATACAGGAGATCGGACAGGTATAATTTCAACATTTATTTTTCGGAATTATCGGTGTAACCAAACATTCGATATTCGATGAATTTTTAATTCCACACGAGAAAACTCTTTCTCGTATTCTTAAGCGATTTAGATATTCTTCTTTCTTCTCATACAGGAGATCGGACAGGTATAATGTCAACATTTATTTGCTGTTTGTCAACCCTCACAAATTCTCTATCCATCCACTCAAATTCTCAAGCCAAAGACTCCAATTTGTACAACTCGGAATTCTCCCTCCATCTCGAAGTTAATTTCAGAGTTGGAAACTCCGCATCGAATTATCGGTGTAAGCAAACATTCGATATTCGATGAATTTTTAATTCCGCACGAGAGAACTCTTTCTCGTATTCTCAAGCGATTTAGATATTCCTTCTTTCTTCTTGTACAGGAAATCGGGAAGGTATAATGTCAACATTTACGCACGAGAAATGCACGAAAGAACTCTTTCTCGTATTCTCAAGCGATTTAGATATTCCTCTTTCTTCTTATACAGGAGATCGGACAGTTATAATTTCAACATTTATTTGCTGTCTCTCAACCCTCACAAATTCTCTATCCATCCACTCAAATTCTCAAGCCAAAGACTCCAATTTGTACAACTCGGAATTCTCCCTCCATCTCGAACTTAATTTCAGAGTTGGAAACTCCGCATCGAATTATCGGTGTAAGCAAACATTCGATATTCGATGAATTTTTAATTCCGCACGAGAGAACTCTTTCTCGTATTCTCAAGCGATTTAGATATTCCTCTTTCTTCTTATACAGGAGATCGGACAGTTATAATGTCAACATTTATTTGCTGTCTCTCAACCCTCACAAATTCTCTATCCATCCACTCAAATTCTCAAGCCAAAGACTCCAATTTGTACAACTCGGAATTCTCCCTCCATCTCGAAGTTAATTTCAGAGTTGGAAACTCTGCATCGAATTATCGGTGTAACGAAAAATTCGAGGTGACGTTTTGCAGTAAACAAGAAAGAAATTAATAAACGAGAGCAGTTCCGAATAGATGCTGTGCCGTATTTATAGTTCCAAATCGCCAAACGTCATTAATGACCCAAACAAGAGGCTGATTTCATCAAAACTTCCAAATGATCCATTCGATTTTTTTCCACATTTGCATGGACATGTCAAGATTTTTTTCACAAATAATCGGGCAGAGAATCAAGAACGTGGTGCAAATCCAGGACTTGCGAAAGAGAGCTTTTGCCTCTTTCATCCAGGGGTTGCTATGCGTGTCAACGAAGATTTTAGTTGGGTGGAAAGAGGATCTTCCCTGTATGAGATCCAAAGCCCCTGCAGCTAATAGCGTGTGGCCGTTAGGTACAAAAATAAATAAAAAAAGTCGAATCTTGTCGATCTCATCATCGTAGAGTCTCGGTCCAGGATGAAAATCCCGAGGAGAAAGGTCTGGCTTTAGCCCGGAAAAGGGACTCAGTTTGTCGATGTATTAACGTGTCCGGGGCGACCACGCGTGGCTCCTCAACACGTCGTTTCACCAAAGCAAAGACGAGGGTGATTCTCTCTTTTATCTCAATCATCCGTGCTGGTCTGCTCCATCAACCACCATCGTTCTTCTCACGAGGGCTCACCGACACATAATCACTCACACGTACACAAAAACACACAGATGCCCAATATTCAACGATAGAGCTAGTTAACTAACTCACTCGAACTTCACTTTATCCGGCTTGAATCGCGTGGCTTCGATACCGGTGAATCCTCCAAATCTCGAACGTCTAACTTTTATCGTTGCTCTACAGTTCATACCAGTCAACGTCGCCTGTAAATCCTCTCCTCTGAATCATTCACAACCCGGAAGTCTTTTCGCGAGAATGTTTTTCGGCTAATTCTCTCAAGGCAAATATTTTTACTGAGAGCAAAAGTGGAGCTTTTTTCGTTCCAAGTGATTCTCTCACGTATTCTTCACCAGTAATCACTCACACGTACACAAAAACTCACACATGCCCGGTATTCTACGATAGAGCTAGTTAACTAACTCACTCGAACTTCACTTTATCCGGCTTGTATCGCGTGGCTTCGATACCGGTGAAACCTCCAAATCTCGAACGTCTCACTTCTGTCGCTGCTGTACAGTTCATACCAGTCAACGTCGACTGTAAATCCAGTTCTCTGGATCATTCACAGCCCGGAAGTCTTTTCGCGAGAATGTTTTTCGGCTAATTCTCTCAAGGCAAATATTTTTACTGAGAGCAAAAGTGAAGCTTTTTTCGTTCCAAGTAATTCTCTCTCGTATTAAATTCTTCACCAGTAAATATCAAGGAAATTTTGTATTTGCACTAATTTGAGCTTTTATCATCAATGGCCATTTATTTGTCATGGGATGCCGGTTAGCGTTGACTCTTTCCATCCAGTCTCAAACCGCAACGCCTCCGTGATAATGCACTTTGCCACATGTTGCTGTACAACGAATTTACAATTGTAAATTTTTCCCAAACGAGCATACACGAGCCGTAAACAAATCCTTCACTGTGTGGCGATGTCTCAATATATTTCCATGTACGAATTTATTTCAATGCTTTCCTCTATTTTTTCTCACGAGTTTATTTTCTACACATTATGTATCGAGTTGTATATTCTTTAAATCTTTTTTATATATATATATGTATATATATATATATTTATATATGCATAGTTCTGTATATGTATATATAGATATATACACGTACGAGTTGTGTGTGTGTGTGTGTATATATATATATATATGTATAATAAATCGGCCACGAGACGCAAAAACCGCCGCGTCGAACAGCCGCAACACTGTTCAGCGACTACTACGTGCGCTCAGTCGCCATCGGCGAGATTTTCGCTCGCTCTCTGCGTGGCCGCGACGTCGGCGTCGATCGAAAAGAGCCAGCGAGCTCACCCAGCTAGTACGCGGGCGCCAGCGACCAGTTCTCTCTCCCTCTCTTTCTCTAACGCTCGCTCACCCCCTTGGGCTTTATCTCGCATGCGTATTGAACCGCGAGGGGGTTGGAAACGACCGACGCAGACGAAGAGGAACACCTCACCAGACGCCGCCGTGTTTCCAACATCCCTGCCGACCGACCACTCTGCAACCAACGACAAACTTGCGGTGTGTGTGCGTGCATGAGGGGGTGCGAGTGTGTGTTACGCGAAGGGGTAGGTCGACGGTTGAGTGCGAGGGTGTGCGTGGGTGTCTGGTGAGGGTGAGCCTGGCAAACATGAGACATGCCGCGTGAACGCACCGGCCGATGACGTCGATGAGGCTGCGACACTGTGAACAGAGGAAAAACGATCGTGTTAAGAGTTCGGCTCACGCAGGGTCGTGACCTGCGGCCTCTATTGCCAATTTTTTTGCCCCTGTGCGAGCTCGATTTTTCTTTCAGGACGAGAAATTTTGTGCTTGCTGACGAGCATTCGCGCTATCAAATCTACAGAGATGATTTTTCGTTAAGTCTCTGGACAAGTAACGTAATATTTTGTCAGAGTACTCAACAGCCTGCATAATAATAATTATATCTTTTGGTTTTGGCAAAAAACTATTGCGAAGAAATTTTTAAAAAAATTTTAGCACTGCTCCTAAGGGTGTGCCAAGATGAATTAATTTTTACGCGATTTAATTACTTGAGGATTTTATTGTATAGTCATTGACTGAAGGAAGGGAGGTCACCAGGCAGGATCGTGACCTTAGACCTCTATTGCCAATTTTTTTACGCCTGTGCGAGCTCGATTTTTCTTACAGGACGAGAAATTTTGTGCTTGCTGACGAGCATTCGCACTATCAAATCTACAGAGATGATTTTTCGTTAAGTCTCTGGACAAGTAACGTAATATTTTGTCAGAGTGCTCAACAACCTGCATAATAATAATTATATCTTTTGGTTTTGGCGAAAAATCTATAGCGAAGAAATTTTTTTAAAAATTTTAGCGCTGCTTCTAAGGGTGTGCCAAGATGAATTAATTTTTACGCGATTTAATTACTTGAGGATTTTATTGTATAGTCATTGACTGAAGGAAGAGAGGTCACCAGGCAGGATCGTGACCTTAGACCTCTATTGCCAATTTTTTTACGCCTGTGCGAGCTCGATTTTTCTTACAGGACGAGAAATTTTGTGCTTGCTGACGAGCATTCGCACTATCAAATCTACAGAGATGATTTTTCGTTAAGTCTCTGGACAAGTAACGTAATATTTTCTCAGAGTGCTCAACAGCCTGCATAATAATAATTATATCTTTTGGTTTTGGCAAAAAACTATTGCGAAGAAATTTAAAAAAAAAAATTAGCACTGCTCCTAAGGGTGTGCCAAGATGAATTAATTTTTACGCGATTTAATTACTTGAGGATTTTATTGTATAGTCATTGACTGAAGGAAGGGAGGTCACCAGGCAGGATCGTGACCTTAGACCTCTATTGCCAATTTTTTTACGCCTGTGCGAGCTCGATTTTTCTTACAGGACGAGAAATTTTGTGCTTGCTGACGAGCATTCGCGCTATCAAATCTACAGAGATGATTTTTCGTTAAGTCTCTGGACAAGTAACGTAATATTTTGTCAGAGTGCTCAACAGCCTGCATAATAATAATTGTATCTTTTGGTTTTGGCGAAAAAACTATTGCGAAGAAATTTTTTAAAAAATTTTAGCGCTGCTTCTAAGGGTGTGCCAAGATGAATTAATTTTTACGCGATTTAATTACTTGAGGATTTTATTGTATAGTCATTGACTGAAGGAAGAGAGGTCACCAGGCAGGTTCGTGACCTTAGACCTCTATTGCTAATTTTTTTACAGACTGTTGAAGCAAAAATTTGTCAAGCGGCTTTCAGCCATCCTCGAAAAGTCAAAGGAAAATAAGCTATACGTTCCTACCCCTAAGCTGATCGCAGTGAAACGCACAACTCCCGTATTTTACCCTCTACGGGCAGCCACGACTTAAAAAAGAAGAAAGGAAATAAAAAGGAAAACGTAACGGCGGGTCGAGGGGGGTCGACGCGTAAAGCACACAGGAAGTCAAAGCCCCCCCGAGTATTGAATATATGTAAGATATATTTTTCATATATCTCATATTTTTTTCAGGGCAAAATATATTCCCCATTGCAAAAATTCGTCAAGCCACTTTCAGCCATCCTCGAAAAGTCAAAGGAAAATAAGCTATACGTTCCTACCCCTAAGCTGATCGCAGTGAAACGCACAACTCCCGTATTTTACCCTCTACGGGCAGCCACGACTTAAAAAAGAAGAAAGGAAATAAAAAGGAAAACGTAACGACGGGTCGAGGGGGGTCGACGCGTAAAGCACACAGGAAGTCAAAGCCCCCCCGAGTATTGAATATATGTAAGATATATTTTTCATATATCTCATATTTTTTTCAGGGCAAAATATATTCCCCATTGCAAAAATTCGTCAAGCCACTTTCAGCCATCCTCGAAAAGTCAAAGGAAAATAAGCTATACGTTCCCACCCCTAAGCTGATCGCAGTGAAACGCACAACTTCCGTATTTTACCCTCTACGGTCAGCCAAGTCTTACAAAAGGAGAAAGGAAATAAAAAGGAAAACGTAACGGCGGGTCGAGGGGGGTCGACGCGTAAAGCACACAGGAAGTCAAAGCCCCCCCGAGTATTGAATATATGTAAGATATATTTTTCATATATCTCATTTTTTTTTCAGGGCAAAATATATTCCCCATTGCACTAGTTCCATCTACCACTTCATTGTAGGGTCTCGTCTGCTCGCTTATTTCGATATTATATTTTTTGATCAGCATCTACAGGGAGATCCCGTCGTTATCTAATTCATGAAATATTCAAAACGTGACTCTTGGGTAAAAATATTTTACGGTGGGGGATGATATCGATCTGGGAGGTTAGAAAAAGCTTCAAATCGACGATAAAAAGAGGTGAATACGATTCTCATACTTGGCCGTGTTGCGTGCTCTCACCTTTTTTGTTCTTCTGACCCAAGTCAACGTCGACCCAGAGGACGACGAATATAACATCACCCTGGAGCTGCCACGCGTCGTTACCTCGGCAAACCCGATTCTCTCTCTCTCTCTCTCTCTTTCTCTTTCTTTTCTCCAGCCTGTTACCCTCCATCCCCTGAAACGCCAGAGCCCAAGCTTTTCTACAACCTGTTACCCCTGAATGCGAAGCTCAACTTTTCCTTCGAAAAGAGCCAGACGGCCCGACGGGGTGCGAGTAATGCCACTTTCGTCCTTTTTCCCTCTCTCTCTCTCTCTCTCTCTCTCTCTCTCTCTCCCTCTCTCTCTACCTACGCGGACAGTCTTGTTCTTTTGTTACCCACCCAACGTTTGTTACTTCACACTTAAAAGAGTGTCGAGGAAAGTACTCGCGAGATTTAGCCGGAAGCACGGACTGAGAGAGAGAGAGAGAGAGAGAGAGAGAGAGAGAGAGAACGAGGGGGACCAGGCCCAGGAACGAAACGTAGGAAACTCAACTAACGAGATTTTCTCAGACAGCGATACTTTATGAACAGTTACAAGTTACGACTTATAACGAGCCAACGTGAGTAAAAGAGATTTTTTTCAAAATTGCGTCCTCACTAACTATGGTGCGTTGTAACGATTTAACAACTTTTGTGCCTGCGCACACTACAGTCCAATTTGTTTAAAAAAAATAAATAATTAAATTGTAATTAGTGGAGAAAATATTCAAGTTTACTTGGTGATTTCATTTGAGAGATTTTGACTGGCGGGGGATTTTTTTTTTCCTATTAATTATTTTATTTTCCATAATTATTTTACTCGTTATTTAAACTTTATCGTTCGTGATTTTTCCATTTCTCTATAGAGTGACATATTTTAAATGCGCCGTTCCCAGTGCGATAAGAAACGAATGTGCAATGAAACGTTTATTGAAAATAAATAATAATAACACAGTTTCGAATAAACAATGCGAAACGTTCGGGAAAGAGGAAGAAGCAAAAAGAAAGATAACAAGAAAATGTCACTAACTATGATGCGTTGTAACGATTTAACAACTTTTGTGCCTGCACACACTACAGTCCAATTTGTTTAAAAAATAAATAGTTAAATTGTAATTAGTGGAGAAAATATTCAAGTTTACTTGGTGATTTCATTTGAGGGATTTTGACTGGCGGGGGATTTTTTTTTCCCTATTAATTATTTTATTTCCCATAATTATTTTACTCGTTATTTAAACTTTATCGTTCGTGATTTTTCCATTTCTCTATAGAGTGACATATTTTAAATGCGCCGTTCCCAGTGCGATAAGAAACGAATGTGCAATGAAACGTTTATTGAAAATAAATAATAATAACACAGTTTGGAATAAACAATGCGAAACGTTCGGGAAAGAGGAAGAAGCAAAAAGAAAGATAAGAAAATGTCACTAACTATGATGCGTTGTAACGATTTAACAACTTTTGTGCCTGCACACACTACAGTCCAATTTGTTTAAAAAATAAATAGTTAAATTGTAATTAGTGGAGAAAATATTCAAGTTTACTTGGTGATTTCATTTGAGGGATTTTGACTGGCGGGGATTTTTTTTTTCCCTATTAATTATTTTATTTTCCATAATTATTTTACTCGTTATTTAAACTTTATCGTTCGTGATTTTTCCATTTCTCTATAGAGTGACATATTTTAAATGCGCCGTTCCCAGTGCGATAAGAAACGAATGTGCAATGAAACGTTTATTGAAAATAAATAATAATAACACAGTTTGGAATAAACAATGCGAAACGTTCGGGAAAGAGGAAGAAGCAAAAAGAAAGATAACAAGAAAATGTCGGTTGGTTACTACTTCGTATATATTGAAAGTTCCCGGTCCATATAAGTATTCTTGTTCACCTTTGCGAGGTCCCGGAAAAAAGTAAACTCTGCGAAAGAGACCCGGAAATGGAGAAAAGCAATGCTTGGCAATATACAAACCGTCCATCTGTGAGCTCGAAGCTTGATGGACGTGAAGACATGAAAAAGAACGCGGAAATCCAGGCGAAAGTCTTGCTCCTTGATTTTTTTTTGCCTCGTTCGCTACTCGTCTTTTCTTCCCCCAATTCTTTCTTTTTGCACCTTCCGCAGACACGAACTGTCCAGCTTTTTTTATGAAGGTAAAAATAGGGGGTGAAGCTGAGATTTTGCAAATGAAATGAGACAATACTCGGAATATATTTCTGCGCGATATCTAAAAAGTTTAAATTTACGAATGTTTAAAATTTATATATGGGGACTTAAAATGTTCTTACCCATCTCAAGCTTTTTCATTAAACTCGCGCATAACCTACTTTTTGGTGTTGTTTCCATTTGAAATCTCTTCCAGGTGCAAAAAATTTCATGATAATATCTCAAATGACGTTGTTAACGACGTCAAAGGAAAAGTCTTTTGCTCCTAATTGTGACCGTTTACCAGAATGATGTTTTTTTTTTTTTTACGATTAATAAAATGGCGAAAGAAGGCGATCGCTGCAGCGTTTAATGCTCGTCAGAGTCGTATTTGTTATTTGCAAAAATTATCCGCAGAGCTCAAGTGGCCATAGACTACACCGAACTTGCTAAAAAAAAAAAAAACAACGTCGATATTAAGATATCGACGTTGTTTTGTTTTTCTTGGATCTGGGATCTCACGTTTTCCTCCTAGCACGCCGCAAGGTCTATCAAACCGCGCAGCCTGTTAGTCCATCAGTCATTCTGTACGAGATCATATGAGGACCAAAAAATTTCGTGAGGAAAAAAATTTCCTAAGTCCCATTACCGCTTAGGGTGATTATGGATCTCGTCTAAGTGACAGGTCGACTTCTTACATCAAATTTCAATCGCCATTACGTGATATACAATAAAAAAAACGGGGCCAATTACAGACATTGGAGATGCCCTCCGGGACATTTCCCCAAGCTGATATATATATATATATCTTCAAAATAGAATTCACCCTCTTTTCGTCATGTTTCTGTGCACGCATGCTCTATGGATTGAAACTTAAAAAATATATAATTATATTATTAAAATATAATTATATAATTATATAATTTAATAATATATTATATTATTAAATTATATATATATATATATATATATATATATATATATATAATTCTGCAATCGTATAATTCTTGGTTTGTGGTTGTTACTCAGCCCAGTCGGATTCGACGGTGACACATCCGCTCAGATTCTCAAATCATGTAAAGCCCTTCCTGCCACCATTTTCCCCTTTTGCCATCTCGTATGCCATAGGAATTGGAAATTTTTCAAGTGAATCTTGAATATGATTCTCGCCGAATGGAAAGTGCACGCGGGATGTAAAGAAATCGTGGGAATATATGCGGTAGCAGGAGAAATATCGATCATTGAAACGTGCGAGTTCTACATTTATCCTCTCCGAGAAGATGGAATTCTTGTCAGAAATTTAACGTGTGTTGGGGACGAGAAGAAACGGTGTCATATATTGAGAACTTTCGGTTTACTTTAAGGAGACTCTAAAGTGAATTTTGTCTCAGTGGTGCCAGTTTTAATAATATTTTTGCCAACAATTCTAAAACACCCCAGGTCTTTTTCAACTTCTTCAACCATAATAATGGTAAATTAAAAATTTGTAAAATTGTAAAAGTATTAAATCAGATTTAACCAGCATGGGATCTTAATTCACAGCAATCGGAGAAATAAAACAAGTAAAAAGACGAGCGGTCTCTTTACCCTAACGAGAATAAATATTTTCATACTAATCGAGTCTCCTAATTTCAAATTTGTATCAATAGTGATCCTGAAGTAATGACGCAGGAGGAGAGAGTTCTGATAGGAGGCTGATGAATGTGAGTGTGTAACGAAGAAATTAGACGTGAGCAAAACTTGTCAATGGAATGGCCAAAGAATGAATTATATCGAGCGAATAAGTATCCCGAGTATATCGAGGGAGGAAAAGTATCCGAAAAGTATGTCGAGGGGAAAAATATACTTCTTTCTTCGAGGTTGTGGGTTGAATAAAAGGCTAAAATAAGAAACAGATCGAGTTGAAACTTATGAAGTGGTGAGTGGCATGGGACAAAACCCCATGAAATTGCACACAAAAGACACCCTCATAGAATTCCCAATAGCATGGACAATTATTACGTGACGATATTTCTGAAGCAATTATAGTACAGTTAATGCAATTATAAATAGTATAGTTACATCAACTGTAAAGACGTAATTAGTTACTTTGAAGCATTTAAATCAAGTTATTCACATCTCAATAATGGGTAGGTCAGAGTTCTGTGAAACAATTTTATCGTCTGTTTGATTAAAAGAAACGATTGCAGGCTATATGATATTAAAAATACATAGTCATCCTACGAAACGTACTAATCTTACAAACCGGAAGTGGATCAATATTACTTTCATGACTACAAAATGATATAAAAGTAATATTCGTCTACGTAAGTATTCAAGTTACAAAAATAGAAATGGATCAATATTACTTTCACGACAACAAAATATTCAACTTACAAAAATAGAAGTAGATCAATATTACTTTCACGACTACAAAATATTCACCTTTCAAAAACAGAAGTGGATCAATATATTCCTTTCACGACTACAAAATACTTAAGTAAAAAAAAAAGGCAGTAGAAGAATATTCGTTTTACGACTATAAAATACTGAATTAAAACGAATGGCACGAGATGAATATTCCTGTCACGACTAAAAAATATTCAACTTACAAAAACGGAAGTAGATCAATATTACTTTCACGACTACAAAATATTCACCTTTCAAAAACAGAAGTGGATCAATATATTCCTTTCACGACTACAAAATACTTAAGTAAAAAAAAAAGGCTCTAGAAGAATATTCGTTTTACGACTACAAAATACTGAATTAAAACGAATGGGACGAGATGAATATTCCTGTCACAACTAAAAAATATTCAACTTACAAAAACGGAAGTAGATCAATATTACTTTCACGACTACAAAATATTCACCTTTCAAAAACAGAAGTGGATCAATATATTCGTTTTACGACTACAAAATGCTGAATTAAAACAAATGGCACGAGATGAATATTCCTGTCACGACTAAAAAATATTCAACTTACAAAAACGGAAGTAGATCAATATTACTTTCACGACTACAAAATATTCACCTTTCAAAAACAGAAGTGGATCAATATATTCCTTTCACGACTACAAAATACTTAAGTAAAAAAAAAAGGCAGTAGGAGAATATTCGTTTTACGACTATAAAATACTGAATTAAAACGAATGGCACGAGATGAATATTCCTGTCACGACTAAAAAATATTCAACTTACAAAAACGGAAGTAGATCAATATTACTTTCACGACTACAAAATATTCACCTTTCAAAAACAGAAGTGGATCAATATATTCCTTTCACGACTACAAAATACTTAAGTAAAAAAAAGGCTCTAGAAGAATATTCGTTTTACGACTACAAAATACTGAATTAAAACAAATGGCACGAGATGAATATTCCTGTCACGACTAAAAAATATTAAACTTACAGAAACGGAAGTAGATCAATACATTCCTTTCACGACTATAAGATACTCAACTTACAAAAACAGAAGTAGATCAATATTACTTTCACGACTACAATATATTCACCTTTCAAAAACAGAAGTAGATCAATATTACTTTCACGACTACAAAATATTCACCTTTCAAAAACAGAAGTGGATCAATATATCCGTGGACAATATATTCGTTTTACGACTACAAAATACTGAATTAAAAAAAATGGCACGAGATGAATATTCCTGTCACAACTAAAAAATATTCAACTTACAAAAACGGAAGTAGATCAATACATTCCTTTCACGACTATAAGATACTCAACTTAGAAAAACGACACTAGACTAATATTACTTTTACTTCCACGACACCCTTGATCAACTAACCCCAACGTGTTCAGTAATCTGGGTAATCGAATCCTCCGATGATCTATTGTAATAAAACCGGGGTCTCCGCCCCTGGTGTCAAAGGTCGCCAAGTATTGGACCGAAAAAAGTGATAGTCCATTTCCAATCTCCCCTGTATTCGTGACAAATGAGGAAGGGCGTAGCAATGTTTTTATATCATTGATACAAGTTTACTGAGATAAACGTGTCCCCATATCTGACCATCTGAGAAAAACGTTTCGACCGATCTGCCCGCGTATAAATTCATAAAGATATATAAGGGGTGAGAGGTAAGGGGCATGGAGTGTCTCTATTCCTCAGACTACGACGTACCCACCATTGATTGTTTATCGAATGCTGGAGGAAGCAAAAAAAAAAAAAAAAAACAAAAAGGCTACGGTAACGTTGCCCGGGAAGGAGCTGAGATACGCTGGGAAAACTAGGTCACCTAACTTAAATTATCCGCTCGATGTTTCTTGGATTGAATTTTTTTTCCTCCCTAAAAAGAACACAGACCTCCCGGAACTCGGCTACAAGGAGCCAAATCCGGGAAAACGACTTAAAAAAAAAATCATGTGTCAAATCATCACGCAGAAACGTGTGAGTGAATGGAATTATGTAAATTAGAGATAATTTTCATATCTATATATGTTTAATTTGCAACGAAAGATATTTTTCATTTCGGGCCATTTAGACCAGAGGAACGTTTGAACTGTAAAAGATTAATGACGCTGGGTGAAAATGGAGGATAAAAACGTACGAGAAACGACCCTCGAGATGGGAAAGGAAGAAGATGAAGACGAAGAGGAGAAGGAGGAAGGGAAGAGCGTTGATGGCGTTCTGAGACGTGGATCCAATATGAAGGCAGTACAATAGCGTAAACGCCTGTGAAGAAAATTCTCCACACGCCGGATCCTCGCCTGCGTCCTCGTCGTCCTTCTCCCCCACCCCACCCCTCCACCTCCTCTCGTCATCTCTTCTCATCCCCATTCCACCCCACGAAAAAATAAAAATGACGGGTAAGAGATGGATAAACAGAATGGATACAAGAAAGATCCGGAGGGAAAATGGACGAGCGAGGATCTCACACGGAGTGAAGAAAGCTTCGCCGGGAGAGTATGTATAGCGAGACTGGAGGAAAAATAGAGGCAGAAAAAGGGAAGAAAAAAAAAAAAAACGTGACCGTTACTGAGTGAAAACTCAGAGAGTCGCACGTACAGCAGCAGAGAACTCTGAGTCTCGTCGACGACGACGACGACGACAACGACGACGACAACGGCGACGACGACGACGAGACGACGATTTTGCTGGACCAGCAGAAGCGGAAACGCTGCCGTTTTATTTCGTTGCTTCCTTTTCACTCTTGAGAGGGCACCCAGAGCAGCAAAATCAACAGCAACAAAAATGCTTCTATATGCAAGGGACCGAGAGACACCACCAAGTGACAATCACGAAAGTATTTAAGTATCCCAGAGTCTATTTCACACAGGACAACCCTCGATCGTTCTCTGATTGCTGTTGCTGTTGCTTCTCTCCTGGCTGCCTGAGGAAATTGAAAAAATTCCAGTTCTGTAGCGAGAATAACGCTTGAAACTTTTTTTAAGAGCTAATGGACGAAGTAGCGAAAGCTGCGCTATCGACTTCCATCGTCTTTGCTATATAGCAAGAGAGGAGAGGAGAGCGAAATAGCGAGGAAAAAGGACAAAGAATACATTCGATACTCTCTCGTTGTTTCTCCTTTGGTTGTCCGGGACGATCGAGAAAGAATTGAAAAGAAACCATGAGACGAGATAGAACGTCTTTGGGGAAGAATCCGAGTCCGAAGAGTCCGAGTATTCGTCTCATCACATTTTTTTCGCTTTTCTGCTTCCTGTTAGTAAAATATTTTATGTTACAATTCATACTGACAATTTGTTTAAAAAAATTTCAAAGCGATGGAACATCAGATTCGCCAAAAAATAATTAAAATCTCTGGATGTGTGCCTGCAAGTCTGTATCGATATGGAAGAAAATAGTTATATAAATCTGGAATGGCTTGAGCTGTCGATTTTTCGAATGAATTTGCCAAACAAACAAAACCAGTGATGATTATTCATTCGTGTTACGATTGTCGTGAAAAATAATACACCCATTCGGGTTTTTATGGGTTTTACAATATTTTTTTTTTGGTTCTTTTAAATACAAAAGTTAATCAAAGCCAAAAAAAATGGTTGAGAAATTCAGTCAAGGGGCTCAAGTGTCATAAGATTTTGACTTTTCTTGAATAAATTGCTTCGGACCAATCGTCCAGAAAATCGAAATGTAATCAATATAGTCGCCTCGGTTACCTAAAGCAAATTTGAATGAAAATATTAATATAAAATAAATATAATAAAATATTTTTCACATTGTCTAGGTAATATTCTTATCAATCGCTAACAAAATCTGCTCCTATTGACATGTCAATAGGCAAGTGAGGCAAAAATAAAATTCACTTGAATTACATTTTTGTACTTTTTCTGATGTCTGTTACTCGTTCTTTTTAAATGAGAGTTTTGGCTAGCAAAATTCAGCTCCTTGGATGAATCTTTTCCGAGACGTCGGAATTCTGTGATTAAAAGCATCATCAAGGAATTCCTAACTTAAAGGATCCAATCTTTTGTCCATCGTTTAATGAATCATGTGGAACAATAAGGCATATATTTCTCGTGCTGGGGAAGAGACCTTAAATTAAAAAAGAACAAAAGAAGAAAAGTTAATTACACATACCCCTCTCGCCCCAATCATCGATCACCCATCATGCCCAGTTCATCTTCTTTTTTCCTCACTAATAATTAGTGTTTAGTTCTCCACATATAGGGAAAAAAATTATTACAAATTTAAATTGTGTAAATGTATAAAAATTATTGCTCAATTAGAAATAATCGGCAGATTCGCTAGATATTGAACAATAAAAGTTGCGACTGGTCACAGTTACAATGACATCATCAGGGCTTATCATATTTCATTATGAGCTCGCAAGTAGCCCAATAAAGCTCTCGTAAATTATTTGGCAAATTGACAGGTAACTCGTTCGAAAAATCAGTCAACTTGTTAAAATTTTGAAATTGCAGGACCGCATGCTTTTAATTGCATTTAATCCGCATTTAATTGTGGAATCAATTGAATTGAAAATAATTAATAATTGGTGTTTAATAATCGAAGCTGATGGAAAGAATTATAAATCTTGAATTAAAATGACTTTTAATTATTATTTTTTAACCATTAGTCTTAATTATTAATGGTTAATTCCGTAATAAAATCGATTACTGAGACAAGTAGTAAATTAATAATGTTTCACTACTATAAACAAGACATCAGAGATAATTAAAAATTATAAATGCAAAATTCCAAAACCGAAAATTATACATTAATTCTTCATTTAATCATTATCATTGACAGGTGAATTATTTATGATTATGGTTAATTAGCTGAGTGTGATAATCGTAAATTAAAAATCAAATTACTTATTGCCATCATGTGTTGTCCTGATCGCTCAAGTATTACTGAAAAGGGAAGAGATGGGCTTAAATGCAAGTCCCATGGAAAATTCTCGTATGGCGTAAAACAATGGAATATATACACAATAGCCTACTATTTTTTCATCGTCTAAACCGTAAATTTTATTCATACGCTAGAGACCTGATTACTGGCAGACACATGTACTCTTATACCTTTGTAACTTCTACCCTACCGTAAGTAAAAATTCCGGTGCAACACTATAAAGTTTGAACTTTTCACCTCAGCTGCATCCACTTTATCGGAATAAATTTTACGTATATATCAGTTATTTTTTCTGTGGTGATTGATCTGTTACAATTTTTTTTTTCCTGCAAGAAGGAGAACAATTATCGACCTACGTTTGCGGATAAATATCCACGGCCACAAGCATTTATATATATTATGCATGTAATATATTGTATGATATATATTACATGGACGATTCTATACTGTCCAAAGAGACGTTTTAATTTTTTTTTTTCATCGGTGTAGAAATTATTGCTTTGATCTTTTATATAAATTTTCAAAATTCATTATCACTGATTGATTTATTCAAATAAACGCACAAATGAAATTTAATGCAATAACGTTTTGGAACATTTGATCGTGCCATTCGCAAATTGATTTATAAAATTATTCTGAATATTTACCTGGTCATCTCGAATATCGAGTAATTAACAAAAAAGCCATTGGGCTGTCCTCTTGTTTGCTTTGCAAAGTCTGTGAAAATTCATGGCATTTTCGTAATCAATCCTTTCATAATTAATGACAATGTATAGAAACAAAATACATGCTGACTTGTAGTTTTTTTTTCTCACTAATATAACGTCAAAGGAATGCACGATTTTTCCAATTACGATTTTAATTTTTCGCTTTGCTGCCTTTCTGTGTTCGAGTTGTGATTGAAATTTATAAATCTCACCTACGCTTCGTGATGATAAAATTAACGCGACAAATGTGGCGTTGTTAAAAAAAAAAGTTGTTTTTTTTTCAATTTATCATTATTATGTGATAATTTATTACGATGTGGCGATATTTTTATATCATGATTTTGTATTAAAAGTAAACTGTATGAGAACAAGAATGGAAACAATAGCACGTTATATTGTATGAAAGAATAGTGTGCGAAAAGAGAAAGTTTTGTCTACGTATTATGCTGGGATTCTTGAATATGCTAGGATATTATACGGTTGGTAGTACGAGCACGAAATTTTTCTTTTGAGAGACGGAAAAAAGCTTTTCTGCTAAAGCATCAAGAAGACTCCTTTGACAGAGATTTTCTCGTGTCAATTTTTTTTCTTCTTTTTCCATTTTTTTTCATTTCGTTTTCGTTGTAACTTGCCCCCCCCCCCCTCACTCTCTCTCCCGGTCCTTAACAGGTTTGCATCGCCTCGTTAACAGCGAGACACAAACTCCTCGATCTAGATTGTTCGGAAAATATCATTAAGCGCTCAACTGTCTCCAGATTATTTTTTCATTGATGTCCACTGCTAAAATTAAGCAACGTTTACATTTTTTTTTCGAAACCATCGAGTAACTCCGTTGTCTGTGCAAAACGTCAACGGCCATTTTCATTGAATGTCTGTGATCGATCAAATTTCCGTACATTATCGATTGTTGAGTTAAAAATTTCGAGACACATGCACAAATTTTTATCATCGAATTTTCTGGCGATATTCTACAGAGAAATTCAATTCTCTATAGAATTTTGAATTTTTTGACAAATGTATGAGAATGGTCTGGACAAAACTTTGCAGTATCAATGAATGTAAAATTCTTTTCACAAATGAAATTACTCTCGAGGCTATTTACAACTATTTTAGTTTTAAGAAAGTGAACACTTTAAAGATTTTTTCGATAAGGAAAAATCACAAATTTGTATCATCGA
The DNA here is from genome assembly GCA_963669185.1 of Dyspetes luteomarginatus. Lineage (NCBI taxonomy): Eukaryota > Metazoa > Arthropoda > Insecta > Hymenoptera > Ichneumonidae > Dyspetes > Dyspetes luteomarginatus. The sequence continues at coordinate 17,602,037 of OY769909.1, read as the reverse complement.
TTTTTTTGGCAACGCTACAGAGAAATTCAATTTTCTCCAGAATTTTGAATTTTTTGACAAATGTATGAGAATGGTCTGGACAAAACTTTGCAGTATCAATGAATGTAAAATTCTTTTCACAAATGAAATTACTCTCGAGGTTATTTACAACTATTTTAGTTTTAAGAAAGTGAACACTTTAAAGATTTTTTCGATAAGGAAAAAATTCAAATTTTTATCATCGAATTTTTTGGCAGCACTGCAGAAAAATTCAATTTTCTCCAGAATTTTGAATTTTTTGACAAATGTATGAGAATGGTCTGGACAAAACATTTTTTTCACCAATGAAATTACTCTCGAGGTTATTTACAACTATTCTGGTTTTAAGAAAGTGACTACTGTAAAGACTTTTTCGATGAGAGAAAATCATAAAGAGAGTTCAATGTGCTTATTTAAATTTGCAGACTTTTTTTTTGACTCGGTTGACCGAGAGAAAATTTATGTCGTCGTGTAATACTATCGTCTTTCGACTATTAAGCTCTTATTTCGTTAGATTGAACATATAACGAGAGAGTGTCGCGTTTTAATCTGTGAACGTTATGAGGCTGAGCGAGCTCGACTTCCATTAATCGTCGGAGAGCAACATGCTACAGGCCTCTGCCTCTCCCTTTACCAAAGTCATCTTACACATTCCTCCGTCCTTGCCTTGACTGCCTCTCGTTACTATGTCAACGAGGATTCTTTATCATTATCCATTACGACCTTCTTTTTTTAACTGTTTTTTTTACGAGGTATAAGGCACGAATATTAACATGATTGATGTACGTAGATGGGATTTGCAGGTCGTAGAGTTCACTGCGAGTATCCGATGTCCCGAAGAGATTATGTCTCGTCGATCTTCTATTTTTGATAATGCCTTACGTGGCTGTAGTTCGCATCTACATATTTCTCGTTACTATTTTCGTGTTGATATTCTCGTTCCTGACTGCTTTTACAAGCAAAACTCGAAGGCACAAACTGTTTCGTCAACTGGAGAAAAAAGTGACTCCAAAAAATAGTATAAATTAAAATTTGCACATTTTACTTCCTCCTGACGTCATTTTGGCTGCCTGATAAAAAAAAACGATATCAATGGAGGGAAATCATTTAAATTCGTTATATATTTGTCGGTTATTTGAGTTGGATAGTCTGAGATTAATTTCAGGTTCATCGTTGTTAAAAAATTTCAAACAATTAAAAGTTCAATAACATGAGATCCCTTGGTCATTATTCGCCAAAGGCAGTATAAACTATCGACAAGCCCAACGTCATTAGTGGAACAATTTCTGGGAAAATCCATACCAAATATTATTATTATCTGCCATAATTGTGTCATATAAGTTTTGACTCGATTACTTAAAATCACCTAAAATTTACTGATACGCTCATAATAGAATTTTTTCGAACAATTAATAAAATTGAATAAAACCGCAGAGGCATTATACGAGTTAATTGGACGAAAATTGCAAATGACACACTTGTATACAGGCATACAGAGACCATTTACACGCGAGAACTCGTGAAACACACAGAGTTGAAAAAATTATAAGAGAAAATCGATGCTCTCATTTTTTTTTTTTGTCATTTTGCAGAAATGCTAATCGGCTCAAAGCTTAAGGCGTCTGAGCTCCAATAGTGCTTGTGATTGTGTATAAATGAGATAATTCTCGTATGTATAATATGCCACTTTGAATAAATTCAATAGTACAGACGGATAAAGCTACGATGAAACGAGTAACAGTCTTGTGCATTGATCGTAATGATAATTGTAAGCTGTATATGAGAATATGGAAAATATAATGCTATTTTAGTTCTTTAATATGGAAAATTCACCCTGAGCTTTTTGCTGAAGCATCGAAAAAAAAAAAAAACAATAATATCATGATACACCACTTGTATGTATCAAAATATACGAGAGCCAGGAATTATCACACAAGTACATAAATATGTGTAGACGCTTTCAGCTGCTGCAGAGCAGAGAAAGCTCTTGGGAAAAAGTCCTTTCAGCATCCCCTGCTGTCTTTTGTAATGTTGCAGTGCAATGAAAATTATATTAAATTTAACTACTGGATGTCATTGTGTTGCCAAAGTGTCCTAGAAATATTATGATAAGAAATATTTTTTAATAAATATATAATATGCCACTTTGAATAAATTCAATAGTACAGACGGATAAAGCTACGATGAAACGAGTAACAGTCTTGTGCATTGATCGTTATGATAATTGTAAGCTGTGTATGAGAATATGGAAAATATAATGCTATTTTAGTTCTTTAGTATGGAAAATTCACCCTGAGCTTTTTGCTGAAGCATCGAAAAAAAAAAAAAACAATAATATCATGATACACCACTTGTATGTATCAAAGTATACGAGAGCCAGAAATTATCACACAAGTACATAAATATGTGTAGACGCTTTCAGCTGCTGCAGAGCAGAGAAAGCTCTTGGGAAAAAGTCCTTTCAGCATCCCCTGCTGTCTTTTGTAATGTTGCAGTGTAATAAAAATGATATTAAATTTAACTACTGGATGTCATTGTGTTGCCAACGTGTCCTAGAAATATTATGATAAGAAATATTTTTTAATAAATATATAATATGCCACTTTGAATAAATTCAATAGTACAGACGGATAAAGCTACGATGAAACGAGTAACAGTCTTGTGCATTGATCGTTATGATAATTGTAAGCTGTGTATGAGAATATGGAAAATATAATGCTATTTTAGTTCTTTAGTATGGAAAATTCACTCTGAGCTTTTTGCTGATGCATCGAAAGTAATAAAAAAAAACAATAATATCATGATACACCACTTGTATGTATCAAAGTATACGAGAGCCAGGAATTATCACACAAGTACATAAATATGTGTAGACGCTTTCAGCTGCTGCAGAGCAGAGAAAGCTCTTGGGAAAAAGTCCTTTCAGCATCCCCTGCTGTCTTTTGTAATGTTGCAGTGTAATAAAAATTATATTAAATTTAACTACTGGATGTCATTGTGTTGCCAACGTGTCCTAGAAATATTATGATAAGAAATATTTTTTAATAAATATATAATATGCCACTTTGAATAAATTCAATAGTACAGACGGATAAAGCTACGATGAAACGAGTAACAGTCTTGTGCATTGATCGTTATGATAATTATAAGCTGTGTATGAGAATATGGAAAATATAATGCTATTTTAGTTCTTTAGTATGGAAAATTCACCCTGAGCTTTTTGCTGAAGCATCGAAAAAAAAAAAAAACAATAATATCATGATACACCACTTGTATGTATCAAAGTATACGAGAGCCAGAAATTATCACACAAGTACATAAATATGTGTAGACGCTTTCAGCTGCTGCAGAGCAGAGAAAGCTCTTGGGAAAAAGTCCTTTCAGCATCCCCTGCTATCTTTTGTAATGTTGCAGTGTAATAAAAATTATATTAAATTTAACTACTGGATGTCATTGTGTTGCCAAAGTGTCCTAGAAATATTATGATAAGAAATATTTTTTAATAAATATATAATATGCCACTTTGAATAAATTCAATAGTACAGACGGATAAAGCTACGATGAAACGAGTAACAGTCTTGTGCATTGATCGTTATGATAATTGTAAGCTGTGTATGAGAATATGGAAAATATAATGCTATTTTAGTTCTTTAGTATGGAAAATTCACTCTGAGCTTTTTGCTGATGCATCGAAAGTAATAAAAAAAAACAATAATATCATGATACACCACTTGTATGTATCAAAGTATACGAGAGCCAGAAATTATCACACAAGTACATAAATATGAGTAGACACTTTCAGCCGCTGCAGAGCAGAGAGAGCTCTTGCGAAAAAGTCGTTAATTTCTTTCTCAGGCATCCTGCCGAGTAACGAAAATGAGACGGCGAGATATAGAGGCGAAGAAAACGCGAAAATATATGAAAGGGATGGAAACCCTCCATAAAAGAAATATATATATATATATATATATATATATATATATATATATATATATACACATACATAGCCTCTCTTCGACTGTATGCCTCGACCGTATGATTATTTTTTTTATGTCGAATAAGACGTATCTCTTATACCGCTTGGCACGAATGGTACTAGCGGTAATTATGTTCATTTTTTATCAGGAAATATCATGAATAGAAATTGAACGCTGGTACCACGTTATGTAAAAAAAAAAAAAAGGAAAGTGAGGAAAAAGAGTGAATGAGAAAGGCCAAGAGCTCCAATGATCGTTATTATACCCAACCCCTTTTGTCACTTTCGTTTTTTTGCGTTTTGTTATTTCTCTCCCCCTCCTTTTCTCTCTCGCTCTCTCTATCTACCTTCTCTGTCTCTACTAGTTTTTCTTCCGAGTGTTATATGTTATCGCACGAAAGAATGATAAAACTCGTTCGAACAGCCAGTAGGAGCAACAGAGGGTGATGAAAACTCTCTCGGTGGGCTCTTCAGTTTTTATGGTCGCATATAAAGCTCTTTTCTCTCTCTCTCTCTCTCTCTCTCTCTCTCTCTCTCTCTCTCTCTCTCTCTCTCTCTCTCTCTCTCTCTCTCTTTGATCGAGGGATGCTCTTAAGAAGGGCTCTTCCTCAACGTACGAAATAAAAATATTTTTCGCTTTTTCGTCCTTTCTTTTTTTTTTTCCTCCCCCTTGAGAAGCTCGAGAAAAACGTGACGAAAATATCACGCGAGAGGAAAACAAAAGGAAAAAAAAGCTGAAATGCGCAGAAACATACATCTCGAACATTTTTACACACGTCGACGTTAAGAAAAACTTTTCGGTGTCAGAAAATGGAAAGAAGGTTTCTCTATTATGTGAAAGGCAGCAATTAATGACGACTTAATTGATATTGAAAGTATATATTGTACATGAAGTACAATTGTACTTTGAGTTCATACATTTTTCCCTCCGATACTTGGAGGAATTGATAATTAAAATATTTGTGCCTTAAGTGTTTTTGAATGCAGCAAATTTTTTTCATAAAATTATTTTCGATGCGTCGATTAAAAAAATCTCTCGAAAATGTCCAATTGTATTTTTGTTATTCTGCAACGATTATTAAGGTCATAAAAAAATCGTACAAGTCTGAGAGAGAAAACGAAAATTTCGAAAATAATGGCATTCTAGGATATTTGACATTCAGTCGACATATATAATATTTATTTCTATAATAATTCTAATATTTTATTGTCACGAGGAATAAGGGAAATGCAAATAGTTTATAAAAAATAAGTATTGAGAATTCTATCGTACTTTATAATTGACAACTGCCCAATCCAGACACTTAGAAGCGAATTATTAAGATTTTGACAAGCGATTGAGCTATCGCGCTCTGAATCAGAATCTGGACATTTTTTTCATGGAATTTTCTCGTCAAGTCGAGAGTCAAGCTTGGGGATTAAGGAAAAACTCGCTCCTCGGGGAAGCAACGTTATTCGTTTTACCGGAATTTTTCTAGTGTTAACTTGGAGCTCCATGCAGATGGACCATCGTATAATAAAATTGCGTGAACCAGAGATGGAGAAAGAGAGAGAGAGAGAGAGAGAGAGAGAGAGAGAGAGAGAGAGAGAGAGAGAGAGAGAGAGAGAGAGAGAGAGAGAGAGAGAGAGAGAGAGAGAGCGAGAGCGAGAGAGTGAGAGTGAGAGAGAGAGAGAGAGAGAGCGAGAGCGAGAGAGAGAAAGAGAGGCTCGAACGATTTTGCGAGCAGGAGGATTTAAGTGAGGGTTGAGCGAAAGGTAGTCTATCATTCACGTGTGCCACGCTGTGTATTTTTTTCTCTCTTTTCTCATCGCCCACAATTGCGATCGAAGTGGCTTAAGATGATGTTAACACGAACTTTCAGACAAAGAAAGAAAGAACGAATAAGGAGGAGAAAAGGAAAACGAATTTATTCGACAGCGCGTGTTTACTCAAACGAGTAATCTATTGTTGAGGAACCAGCGTGTGTCTTCAAGTAGAAAATTACGCACGTTCTTATCATGCGTGCTTTTTTACTCCCCTTTATTTTATTCCCCTATCTCTATATATAAATAATCTCCCGGATGCCATTTGCAAGAAATTCCGCATCTCGCACAGACTTTGAATCACATTTTTCTCATTTTTTTTTCATCGATCGTAGGCGCAGCAATGAAGGAAAAGTTTGCTGAAAAAGAATGTTAATAATAAATAGAATTTATTAGCAAGGAAAATGGGAACGGTTTCAATACGATATCATTCTCCAGATTCGGTGGTGGAGTTATTTTTTTTTTTCTATTTTCATTTTTAACATACTTGGAGATGAAATATTATGCCAAATGATTATCGAAAGAGTCTTTAGAGTTTTTGGAGACTCTACAGAGTTTCTCGACAATAGTGACGATCGTGAAAATATTTGGACCAAGTCACAATTTCTTTTCATTTTATTGAGTAAAGGAAAAGTTTGCTGAAAAAGAATGTTAATAATGAACAGAATTTATTAGCAAGGAAAATGGGAACGGTTTCAATACGATATCATTCTCCGGATTCGGTGGTGAAGATTTTTTTTTTTTCTATTTTCATTTTTATCATACTTGGAGATGAAATATTATGCCAAATGATTATCGAAAGAGTCTTTAGAGTTTTTCGAGACTCTACAGAGTTTCACGAGAATAGGGACGATCGTGAAAATATTTGGACCAAGTCACAATTTCTTTTGATTTTATTGAGTAAAGGAAAAATTCATTTATTGATTAAAATTCTGCGTCGTGAGCATTTTAATTGCCTCCGCGAGAGGGCCAAAACGAAAAATTGCAAAGAGACGAACCACTTTCATCGCGAGTCGTTCTGCCTAGATATAAAAATTTTGTTGCTTCATTAACGTTTCATTAAGCTTCGGTTATTTTCATTTTATATGTCTCACAGAGACACATTACTGGTCATTTGACCAACTGGAACTATTTTCGTTAATATGTTCATTAAAATATGGTTTTTCTCTTCCGATATGCTGCAGTTTCAAATGCATATCAAACTTGGGTTCTTCCCCATTGTGTGCGAAATATTTTTAATAGCAGACTCTTGCACTTATCAAATAAAAAAATTAATTCATATTGCAAAATATCCTTAACGAGTCATTCACTGATTCTATATACGAATCTTCAACGACTTTAACTTTCACAGCTTTATTTTATTCGAAATTATTGCTCTCAATTCGACACTTATTTACGGTTCGCTGAGTACACGACCCTCGGTTTTATCGTTCATTATTTCCCAGAGCGAAGTTGAATTACTGGAAGAGTTTTTCTTTTAAAGGCTCATATGTTATATTCACGAACTCGATCATTATCATTGCGTGGACGCTAATGAGTCTCTTATGCTTTTTTCTGCAATTTCTATGATTTTTTTTTCTTCAGGAAGAAATTTTTCTGAGTCTCTATAGCTGAGTGCAATTATTTTTCATCATATTGTAACTTTCTCGATGAATTCAAATCTCACTGTGAATCATTCAACGGTTATGTCTTCCAATTAGATTAGAACTTTTTATCTAATAATTAGTTTTATTGATCCGACCTTTCAGCATTCCCTGTTGTCTTTTGTAATGTTGCAGTGCAATGAAAATTATATTAAATTTAACTACTGGATGTCATTGTGAAGCAAAAGTGTCCTTGAAATATTATGATAATAAATATTTTTTATCTAACAATCATCGCTTGACTTTCATATATTCCGTTTTGTTCACATCAATGATTTTTATATTATTTTTATTAAATATTAATATTTTTATATTAAGTATTATAAATTTTCCTAATTATATTTTCGTGCTTCAATGGCTGCCATTGCTTTTTAACGATTTATTACAGCGTGTAATTTTATAACACATTTCATTCGCAAATTTCGGTGTGTGGAAAAATCAACCTAGAATTGTTCCGTTTGATCCCAATATATTTCTCAGTTTCAGGATTATTGTCGTGGTTTGTCGTTATATTATTGAAAAAAAAACTGTTACTATTCGAACCGGTGACCCAGCTATCTCGTATGGAGTAAAAAAATTAATCGAGCAAAAAAATGATTGCTCGTATTAGTTTATTAATTATATCTCTATTAATATTCCTCGAATGATTGCTGACCTGGAAATTGTATTTGCCTAAATTGGGAGATTGACCTAAGACCTGTACGAGACTAGCTAATGTCCCAATGGCTGACGTACTCAACCACTACGATATCGATAACAGATACATTTATTTGATTTATCGAACATTCCTGTTGGCTTAACCACTTCGAACTTGACCACAGCTTTCCTGCTCGTCACACTCGGCAACCTTTTCTGCCACGACTTGCCCGTCTCCATCAATCCTGCTGCCTTTTCCCTCCACCCCTCGATTTTTTTTTATTTTTTAAACTTCGCCAGTTTGTGTTAAAATACTTTCTACAAATTATTTTCGATTTTCAAATACAACTGTTTCTTTTTTGTTCCAAAATTTTGAAATATATTAGTCGAACCAAAAAAATATGAAGTAACTAGCAAAAAAAAAAAAACCATAGTTTATTATTAACAAATTCTACATTGGAATGACAATGCAATTTTTGTGCAAAATTATGAATTTTTTTTAATGCAATATTTATCTCAAAAATGGCGCGGATAATACTGAATCACATGAAACCGTTCACACCGTATCCAAAGCATGTATTGTTTGTTATTATAACACATTTTGCAGGCCACATATTTTTATAACATTTTATTGCTTATAATTATGATCAAATTTATAGACAAAGTGAATTCCATTAAAAACCTTTTTGTTCTTTTAACAAATAAAATACGCCTTGTTTATTATAAAATACTTTGCAGGCCACGCATTTTTATAACATAATTATAATTATTGCTTATAATTATGATCAAATTTATAGACAAAGTAAATAACATTAAAAACCTTTTTGTTCTTTTAACAAATAAAACACGTCTTGTTTATTATAAAATACTTTGCAGGCCACGTATTTTTGCGGTGGAATAATGCATCAGCCAGCACTACTCAATTCGAAATGATGACATTTTCATACGCATGCAAAAAAAATGCACGAACTTGTTGAACAATAACGACCGGAGTTGCAGAATCAACGATGCCATTGGACCTATCAAAAAATCATTGAGAAATTAGCTCTTCACAAAATCACATGTCCTTCGACTCTTTCGGTGAGTATGTAATTGGAGTATCATTGAAATCAATCATTCGCGTAGGATGAGGTCACGTTGAGTGTGAAAGCGAGCCAGATCATGCTGGAGCATTGACGGCCGAGGGTTCTCCAACTCTTCATCATTTTCCCTTGTATATCGTAACGCGCCACTGTGATTGATGTCTCACTCTGTGACGAGGATATAAGCTATTTTGACAAATTAACCACTTTGCACACAGACATAATCGCGTATGACCTTTACCCTCAAACATACAATTTGACATTAAAGTTTCTCTGTTTAACTTGAGAGGAGATTTAAAAATTAATCAAATATTGATGAATATTTATTTTTCGTTACAAGAAAAATGGCGATACTTCGTAGGAACATGAAACTGTCCAAAAAAAAAAGCTGACCGATTCTTTCGATACCTCCAATGATTACGAGAACGAATTTTTCATGTTATTGATCAGACGGAATTGTTTATAAAAAATTACACCTTCTCTTATGCTTGAAGAACGTAAAAAAAAATACTTCAATCAGCAGGGACCCTCAGAGGATTAGAAAAAAATCATTAGTCCTAAAGTGGGTGAGTTAATTTTAATGACATTAAGCACACGAATTGGTCAACATTGTTTTTCAACTAAATCGTATAAAATCCTAGAATTAATGAGATTTAGTTGAAATTTTTTGTGATTTACTTGGCAAGCAACTTGGCTTGCCTGTGACTTTCTCCTAAAAAATTGTCAATGTCAGAATTTACACCCTTTCTAAGCCCTTTGAGACATAAATATGTCTTAATCTGATAACATTATATTTATGGAGGGTATGATATCCATTATTGGTGGAAAATTAGCAGGGTGAACAAGATAGACGAAGAGAAGAGGAGCATTGTAAAGAACGATACAAGAAAGAGAGAGGACAAAAATGGCGAAAAAGATCGGTAAGAGTAATAAAACCTCCTGAAAGCTTGCCAAGCGACGTGTTCAATAGCCACCGAGTCGTTTCGACCCTTGCCAGCGTGTCTCTCGAACCCTCCTGACCTTTTCTCTTTTTTTTTTTTTTTCTTTCGTCATCCCCTCTGATATTTAACGGTAGGATCCGATCGCACTCTGGGATGTGTTGATTCTCAAGGAAACATTCTCTTTTTTTTGGCTCCTTCTTTTATCCCCATTCGTAGCCTCCCCTTGAGTTTTGCCACACTGATAGAAGATAAATGGGATTCCAAGTGCTAGGATTCTCGTGACTTTGCACCGGGGACAGACCGCATTAACAATCCTATCTACTTAGTTGCCCGTCGAGAATAATAATTCTTTATGTAGGCGAGCAAATTGATTTCATTTTCATCATCAACCTCTATCGACCAATCGTATTTTCCGATGGATAATTATTTTTTGGACACTAATTTATATAACCCCTCAATGATAACCATTTCTCATTATACTTTTTAATACGAATGTAACAAACATCGATAATTATTCCATAGCTCAGGCGTACCATTTGCAAAATTCAAGGTTTTTATGTTGTTAAATAATTTTCAAAAATAATAATTATAGAGAATTTTCTAATTGATATCAGGGTTATGGACAATTACTTTATAGATTTTTTTTTTCTATTGAATATCGAGCTCCATATTGTCACAAATACCAAAAGAATCTCTTCCACTGTTCCTGTGGGCAAATAAAATTAACTCAACATATATTAGTTGATCATTTTATTGTAAATTATCGACCAAAAGTGTTAGTTAAATGAACAAATAATCATTTTACGAAAAAAAAAGTTTTTCTGATATGTGTACGGCTAAAAATGGTGGCACGATCCAGTATTAGCAATTTGCTTATACACGAGTAACAGTCAAATCGATTTAAATTAGAGAAGCTGTTCGTGACAGACCAATATATCGGTCAATTTACTGTGAACCCAGCAGGTCGCCCTGTATTACATCTGTACCAAACACAAAATCACGTCAACATTTAACGTCGATACCGAATATAAAAATTTTATTAGAAAATAATTCTAGATACGATAATGGAACTGGATAGAAATAAAAATCTACAATATATCAGCCCTGTCTTATTACAATTTAATCAAATATGAAACATCGTACTAAATAATATTTTCAGAATACGCCCCTAAACTTTGTAGCATTTGCATAATTTCAACAACTCTACAATTCCTTTTATTATTTGGTAAAGATGTCGCTTGGAGTTATAATTTAGTGGAGATTTTTTCCAAGAGTTATATTTTGTCGAATTTATTACAGATAGAATCATATATATATAACACACGATAACCAACTGATCGATAAGTATCCATCCACATAGAATTTATTACACATCTCGTTTTTTAGTCAGGATTTTTAAAAATTAGTCACAATTATTCGTTTGCTTTTATATTCCATATCACAGCCTGGCCTTCGTAGCATCTTCATCATTTTACAACTCTACAATTCCTTTTATTATTTGGTAAAAATGTCGCTTGGAGTTATAATTTAGTGGAGATATTTTCCAAGAGTTATATTTCGTCGAATTTATTACGGGTAGAATCATATATATATAACACACGATAACCAACTGATCGATAAGTATCCATTCACGTAGAATTTATTACACATCTCGTTTTTTAGTCAGGATTTAAAAAAATTATCCACAATTATTCGTTTGGTTTTATATTCTCATAGCCTGGCCATTCTTTTGAGAGATAATAGAGGCTCGCCTAATACCACGATGGTCCAATATATTATAAATTTTTATTGAAATATCCTTCTTTGTACAGTGTAATGTACCACGTCTATTGCTATATTATCGAATAAGCAAAGGGAAATAGATATGTCTCGGTGATTCAATACTCTGTATAATTTATCCTTCGAAAGGGAATCCGTATGTGTGCTTGGACAATATCCGGACCAGCTCTCTCGTTTTGTTAGTCCCTCTAGATGGATGCTGCCTGGTCCACGAAGAGAATTACCAAACAGAAGGATGGATATGGGACAACATGGAGTAGCTCGTACGTTATTCCTCCCCCACCACACGGAGAAAAGTACTCACGAAAGTGTGTACATTGGGTGGTTCAAAATTCGACCATTTACTAAAAATTTAATTGCTCATAGATATATTCTTATACTTTGCAAGAACTTTAAAATTCTCTCGAAAGAAGGGATCTGGCATTTTTTTTTTACTACTGCCTCCCTGGTGATTAAAAATTTGAAAAAAAATTCCTCTTTCAGCAAATTTCAAAATGCAAATATGAGGCTGCTTGTCAACAATTATATTATGTCATAATAATATATTATTTATGATATATTTTATAATATACAATAAAGTATGTATCATCGAGCATTGGCGAAAAATTTAATTGCTCATAGATATATTCTTATACTTTGCAAAAACTTTAAGATTCTCTCGAAAGAAGGGATCTGGCAATTTTTTTTTACTACTGCCTCCCTGGTGATTAAAAATTTGAAAAAAAAATCCTCTTTCAGCAAATTTCAAAATGCAAATATGAGGCTGCTTGTCAACAATTATATTATGTCATAATGATATATTATTTATGATATATTTTATAATATACAATAAAGTATATATCATCGAGCATTGGCGAAAAATTTAATTGCTCATAGATATATTCTTATACTTTGCAAGAACTTTAAAATTCTCTCGAAAGAAGGGATCTGGCAATTTTTTTTTACTACTGCCTCCCTGGTGATTAAAAATTTGAAAAAAAATTCCTCTTTCAGCAAATTTCAAAATGCAAATATGAGGCTGCTTGTCAACAATTATATTATGTCATAATAATATATTATTTATGATATATTTTATAATATACAATAAAGTATGTATCATCGAGTATTGGCGAAAAATTTAATTGCTCATAGATATATTCTTATACTTTGCAAGAACTTTAAAATTCTCTCGAAAGAAGGGATCTGGCAATTTTTTTTTACTACTGCCTCCCTGGTGATTAAAAATTTGAAAAAAAATTCCTCTTTCAGCAAATTTCAAAATGCAAATATGAGGCTGCTTGTCAACAATTATATTATGTCATAATAATATATTATTTATGATATATTTTATAATATACAATAAAGTATGTATCATCGAGTATTGGCGAAAAATTTAATTGCTCATAGATATATTCTTATACTTTGCAAGAATTTTAAAATTCTCTCGAAAGAAGCTTAAATTGCTCTTTCCGCAAATTTCAAAATGCAAATATGAGGCTGCTTGTCAACAATTATATTATGTCATAATAATATATTATTTATGATATATTTTATAATATACAATAAAGTATATATCATCGAGCATTGGCGAACCAACATAGACGACTATATCCACCTCGAAGTTTGCTCAGCATAAACATTGAAAGCAAACCAAAACGAAAAATTGCCATGTGTTATATGACCGGTCTGGCATCGTGTGCGATCTTTTTTAACCGGTTTGTTTTTAGCCTCCCTTCAAAATTGATGTGAATTTAAGCCGTCACCGTGGGAGAGCTAAAAAACAAACTGTATAAATATATAGAAGCACCAGTTGGAAAGGGAGTGAAGTCGAGATGGGGTTGACTAATTTTTTTTTTTTTGCTCACGCACCAGTGGTTGTCCCCAACTATAGTGTGTGCATGCAATATTGACCAATCGCTGGATATTTCAGAGTGGAGTCGATATGCCAAAAAAAAAAAGCCCGTCACGATCATTTGTACTTGTTACCGGGCCGGTTAACGATCCAGGAAGTAATTGATTGATCCTTTTTGTCATTCAGAAAGAGTCGAAGCAGAGAGAGAGAGAGAGAGAGAGAGAGAACAACTTTTTTGTCAGGCTATCTGCTATGTATGTAACTCTGAGCTATACAACTACAGGGAAAAATAAAAATAGAGCTCGTTATATGTATATATATATATATATATATATATATATATATATACATAGTCATTTTTGTATGTATTTATCATAGGGTAGACATCGTAGTCGTGTTCTCTCGTGATATAGATATCGGACATAAAGAATAGCCTCGTATTGGAGATATACCTTGTAAAATGTTATTCTAGCGCGTTCTGCGACCGTGTATATCCTTCGTTGTCATATCCGGCTTCACGTGTATACGGAGGATATTTCTCTACATGTGCGTCTATATGCTCGCGTATATGAGATTCGCAGGATGTGTAGAACTTTTTATCGCGAATATATCCACGTTCAATGACCATCTTTTCACTTCAGGGGTCACGTGAACGAGAGAGAGAGAGAGAGAGAGAGAGAGAGGAACTATGGCGAGCAAGATGGAAATACATACAGTGAACCTCGATTCTCCCGGGTCGTCAAAAAGTCCGAGCATATTTTATACCGAATTCAAAACCCTCGGGCGTTATATTTAATAATAAATCTAACGTCTCGAGGATGGAGAACTTTTTTGTACTGACAGCGTTAGAGGAGGTCGGGAGGTTACGGGAGAGAGGGAGAGGGAGTTTTCGGTTAATGGACATCTCAGAATATATTTTTCTCGTTGATCCAACCTTTTCTATTTTTACGACCTCCCCATATACTTATTAATCTTCGACTAAAATTCGTTCAATGTTACGTCTAAAGGTACTTTTTTTAAAAAGTTTTACGTAGAAAATATACGAAAAATATAAACACCTCGATTCTTTTTTATTCGAAAGTTAATCTTTTTAGCTACAATTTGAACCTAGTTTGACCTCATTCAGTCATCCCTGTGACCCTCCCTTTCGTGAAAAATATTTTTCACCGTGTTAAAGCCCGAGGGGTTAAACTAAGCCAGTCGGGAACAACTTGTAGTTCGAGTTCAGATATTTGACGGATTTTTGTTCGCATCCATGCAGCTTTTTCCTGTTATCATTAAAATAGACATACAGTTAAGGCAATGAAAAACATCAACCGCGATGAGTTACATACAAGCCAAACTCTTTCTGAAGAGCCACGAAACTATATTGGCAGGCAGTTTTTCCATAGTTTCTCTGTGGTATATATATGTGTCATAGTTTCTCGCGGAATGGGTCAAAGTTCATCCAGAGCCGTTAATCGGCATGTCAGCATGTACGAAAAATATAAAATTCCAATGGCGAAATCCACTCGGACAGCGGATAAAATATGGAAAAATGTTTATTTTTTATTTTTATTTTCCGAATTATATGGATAATTTCAGGAAATATTTTGACAAGCTTTTTTTAATCGATATATATATTTAATAACTTCCTGCTCCGTATAATAACTCAACGAGTCGTTCGTAGAAATTCGAAGAAGGCTCGGTGAGCCGAATTACCGAGGTCAAACGGTAATGTTACTTCGGTCAATTAATTATTCATTGAATCGTTCATTTTATATTCGATATTATGTATTTATATGCATCACGAACTCACCCAAACTCACTATAGGGGAAAGGAGGGGCCACCTTAAGCCGCCCACCTTTCCCCTAATACAATTTATCTTTCTCTAAAACCTACAGAGATCATTGGCGAGCTTTACCAAGAACTGCCAAAAATAGTGGAGGTCATGTCAAAAGTTAAAATTTACAAACGAAATATTCCACAAAAGCTATCTCAATAACATTTCTAATAAATGGCTAATCTGCTTAGTTGTAAGAAATGAATTTTTTATATTGAACGAAAAAAAAATGACGAGCAGGTCGTAAATGATTTTCCATGACAAGTTCGATACACATTATTTTGTATTTATCGACGTTTTTATTAATTAATTGTCATATCGATAGGAAGCACTGACGAGCTTCGACAGATCTGGTTATCATGAACAGTACAGGGTCATGTAGGGGTTAAAAAATTACACCCATGAGATACCGTTAAAATGCTCATAGTGGATCCCACAGATCGCAGATGCTGGGCCAACCATTTGTTATTGAAAATTCAAAATGGAAATTGGGTCAAATTTTTTATCCTGATATGTCATATCATATCAAAAGGACTAAACATATGTAAATGATTAAACGAAATGTTTGTGTATATTGACCGATGTAAATTGACTCGTAACTGATTTTATATGAAATTCTCTATTTGCATTATTTTTAATTCATCGCTCTGATTGATTTGTCGTCGCATCGATTACAGCCCATAATTATTATGAATATAACGTTTCTCTACTCTGTGTTGGGGCATATTGATCACGTTATTTTCTGTGTATTTTTTTTTACTCAATAATAAACCAGAGATGGATTTGTCCAGTTGCAGAAATCTGATCAATCAACGGGTATTTGTAAATATGTATCGATTATGCACGATTCAATGTCGATGAGTTGTCCCGAATAAAAAATTTCAAGTATTTCAATTTCAATTTCAATTAAAAATTTCACTATTGCTATTACGATAAACAGGGCTAAAGATAAAGCAATTATAGAGCTTGCTGTATGAGAGCTTTGGAAAAATTTTACGTGAGGCCCGAAATTTATTGATATTGAGTAATTTTCACTCGAGGAGAATTTTGGCGCGAGGAAAAAAACATAAAAATGTAAAAAATGGTCGAAAAAATTTCGAGGGTGGATGATTAATTGAAAGGAGAAATTATCCAAGATGGGGTCCGCGAGCTAGCTAACGATGAGTGAGAAGATACTAACGCAATAAGAAAGAAAAGTGTCATAAGAATGTAACTGGAACGGATGGACCATCATGCTTCAACTTTTATTCTATTTCATCTTTTTCTTTTATATACGTTTTTTTTTTTTTTTTTTTTTCATGAACACTGGCGGGCATTATGCCAAAAATATTGTTGATGGTTTGGACTTTCTTAAAGGTCCGACAAGACTCAACTCTGCGATACACATATAACTTGAGCGACCACGATCTGTCGAACTCTAGGGAGAAAGAGAGAGAGAGAGAGAGAGAGAGAGAGCTTTGCTATCTCGGATTCTCTTTTCCCCTTCAGTTCCAATGGATATTTGATAACTGCCTGTAATCCGCTTCACGTGATGTTTTTTGATGTTTTTCAACGTCGCCATATGAAACCGTCGAGCTAACTCGACTCTCGAAGAGATCCAAAAGGGAATCGCGATACTATAGAGTCACTCTATCGTGATTGAACTTTCAACATGGTCGCGTTTATATAGTTGAAATGAAATAAAAGATCGTGAAAGATGAGAAATAAGATCTCAACTATCAATACGTGGAGCAAAAGTATGAAGAGAATTTCTTCCAAATGATTTTTTAATCGATTTTTTAATGGACCATATCCATATATATGTATACATTGCCCGACCCATCCTAAGATATGGTTAAGGCTAACTGAATCCAAAAAATAATTTGATCAACGAAAACTTTGTAGAGCGAACAAAAATTTCGTTCGAAATGTCCACGAAGGCTAATTCAGTAGATACAACAATAATTTTTTCTCAGTGTAGTAATGTTGAGACTAATATACGTCGGGAGATTGAATTTTGGGCTCCCAGCGCACGAATACCCGAAATCCCAGAGACAGTAAAGTGGTGGTTCTCGTGGATAATCTCGTAAGCGAAGTAACTCGAGAGTGGCGTTAATCCGTTCTCTTGGAGGAATCCCGATGAGATGTCGAGAAGTCTAAAGCTTTCTCATGCTCCAAAAGTGCCTGAAAATCCTGTTAAACTTTAATAGATTTTTTGTTTCATTCCTGGACGTGTTATCGTGAATGGATGACGATGGGACGAACATATCCAAAATTTTACATCACCGAAGATCGTCATACGGTACATCGAGGAATTAATCTTGAGCCGAATAGCTCGCATAGAAACTTTTAACTGTGAACTGAAATTTTATTCAGTCGTTTTTTTTTTTTTTTTTTCAAAAAATTGTATGAAAATCGATAAGGTATCGAGGAAATTTTTCGAGATGCTGCAAAGATGATTGGAATGCCCTTGGAGACACTTGAGTTAGCTTCCAGGAAAATTCCTAAATTTACAAACATAGACAGGACCCATGAGACACACTCTCATTGCGGATGCATGGGTTCGTGAAAACGGATATAGCTCCAAACTACTGCAATTTATTTTTCATTCTTTATCCACATCGATCTGGGCTTTGCTTTAATTGCTTTTTCCCCCGGGTTTGCTATAAAACTAAACTCACTGTCCATACCTCTCCCATCACGTATTCGTAGCATAGGGAAGCAGAAAGAGAGGTGGAGGGGAGGGGAGGGGGGGGGGGAGGTAGGGAGGGAGTTAGGTCTGGCTCGTATACAAAATGGGATCCAACGGAAAAGCTTTTGGATAAAACTCTCCGCATTTGTTCTTTCCACCATTTTATTCTCTCTCTCTCTCTCTTTTCATTCGTTCGTCTTTTTTTCTTCTTCTTCTCCGCAGATACAGCAGAGGCAGCAAAGTCACCTCTTCGCTTTGGCACTCATTCCGTGCTCGCTCGAGGCCCACTCTGTCGTGAGAGGCTGGAAAATATGTCAACGATACTCATCGCTAAAGCTCGTTGAACCAGAAGTGTGGGACACTCGTGCCTTCATACAGGAGAGAGAAGAAGCATACGTCGAGCTTTCATCCTCACTTAAGGGTGCCGCTTAATGAATACGTACTTAAACGCAATTTCATCCGAATAAGTCGACGATCCCTCTTTTCTGTGGACTAGACTTTTTGGGTGAGCCATTTTCTTCACCGCATATATTGATTTATAAGCACATTTTCAAATGGTTTAATTACATTTTTTATCAGAAAATACATTTTCTCCTTTACTAATTTTTTGTCAGGTTCATCCTCACTTAAGGATGCTGCTTAATGAATACGTACTTAAACGCAATTTCATCCGAATAAGTCGACGATCCCTCTTTTCTGTGGACTAGACTTTTTGGGTGAGCCATTTTGTTCACCGCATATATTGATTTATAAGCACATTTCACTGCTGGCGGTTATTAAAACTAATTGTTATAATTTTCAATAAAAGGACTTTTCATATATTGCTTTATAAGCACATTTTCAAATGGTTTAATTACATTTTTTATCAGAAAATATATTTTCTCCTTTACTAATTTTTTTGTCAGGTTCGCACTTTAGTGTTTTTTGCAATTTTTTTTTTTTTTTTTCTAGCACGAAACCGACGAACGATAATTCAGGCCCTGTAATATATTTTTTCTGGCAAAACACTTTCCTTTTTTCTTACTTATTTTCCTCTTACAATTTTTTTCTTCCGGATTGCCGATACCCTTCAGGATGTTTTCCCTTTTACACACTTTGCCTTCTGGACTTTGACCCTCCTAATACTTTCACTTGAGACACGTTCCCTCCCACCAATTTTCCCCTTTCAGAATTTTTTCTTACGACACTTTTTTCCCATCAGGACGTTTCTTCTCCTGATGTTTTCCCTGCTAGGCACTTTCCCTCCTGAACATTTTCCCTTCCTGGCAATTTTCCTTCGGGATACTTTTCCTTCCGGAATTTTTCCCTTCTGGTCATTCTCATACATATAGATATACGCACACGTATACTGTAAATTATTAATTCGAACAGGATGACAGTTTACCGCCATTTTTCTCGAAAGGTTAACTTATCGTTAAATCCAATGACGAACTTTTCTAGCCTTATTGATGAATAGCAGCATGGATGAATATCCGTATGGATGAATAGCCGGATGGATGAATAGCCGGATGGATGAATAGCCGCATGGATGAATAGACAGAAGAAACAATTGATGACACAATAATACACTCAAAAAAAATTCATGTTAAAATGCAACAAAACAAAAACGAAATTTTTTAAAACTTGTTCTACGAAAATTCGAGGGTTGAAATACACGAGTATGGACATAACAATCCCGAAGCAACATATGGAAACAATACGTACAGTGTACATACAAACTGTCCCAGTGGGCATCAGCGTTGTATTGCCCTGCGGACACTGAGCCGCGAGTCCTGTAATCGCCAATCGCAAACACGTTCCACTGAAATTTACAGTATTATGGGATTTGTAGATTTGCCTAAGCTATAAAGCGTAGCGCTATCGTCGAAATGTAGTACTCTGTAGCATGAGAGCCGTACGAGAATATGTGCCCGATTACCCAATGGAAATTATTTTGCCATTAATGATGGAAACAATGGGTTGATATATATTTAATAATCGTATGCAGAGCACACGTCCATTTCCTATGCCAGTCGAGTGTTCTGCCAAGCTTGCAATAATGTAATCGCAAATATTATTCAATGGTAGTCGATTTTTTTACTAAAATTTTAGCCCAATAGCTCGAAATATGCTCGAGTAGTTGAGATAAAATGATTCAACGAACTAATCAAATGTCCGAAATATATCAAAATTATTGTTGAAAATGTCATAACGTACCTCCACATTTTTCATACATTCTTCTATAGAATTTTACACGTTATGAGATTTGATAATTTCTTCAGAAAATATTTATCATAAAATTTATTTATTCTATTTTATTTATTACTTTTTTTTTTAACTAGACTGCCCCAGAACTAGCTTGTGTCAAAAAATTTTGGTAAAATAAGTGAATAAACCATTTTGAATATTCAGAACGTAAATATTCTCCTTACAAATAAAATTTATATATCTGTTTCGTCTTACGTTCGCTCATTCTCTAATTTGGTACTTTCTTGTTTTTTTTTTTCGATCTTTTGCACTCTGCACCCTTTTTCGCAATCCTCTTTCCCTCATGCAGGCATATATATATATGCCTATATAATTTATTACTTCTACTTTATTTATTTACTTAATTCTATTTTATTTATTACTTTTTTTTTTAACTAGACTGCCCCAGAACTAGCTTGTGTCAAAAAATTTTGGTAAAATAAGTGAATAAACCATTTTGAATATTCAGAACGTAAATATTCTCCTTACAAATAAAATTTATATATCTGTTTCGTCTTACGTTCGCTCATTCTCTAATTTGGTACTTTCTTGTTTTTTTTTTTTCGATCTTTTGCACTCTGCACCCTTTTTCGCAATCCTCTTTCCCTCATGCAGGCATATATATATATGCCTATATAATTTATTACTTCTACTTTATTTATTTACTTAATTCTATTTTATTTATTACTTTTTTTTTTAACTAGACTGCCCCAGAACTAGCTTGTGTCAAAAAATTTTGGTAAAATAAGTGAATAAACCATTTTGAATATTCAGAACGTAAATATTCTCCTTACAAATAAAATTTATATATCTGTTTCGTCTTACGTTCGCTCATTCTCTAATTTGGTACTTTCTTGTTTTTTTTTTTTCGATCTTTTGCACTCTGCACCCTTTTTCGCAATCCTCTTTCCCTCATGCAGGCATATATATATATGCCTATATAATTTATTACTTCTACTTTATTTATTTACTTAATTCTATTTAATTTATTACTATTTTTTCTAACTAGACTGCCCCAGAACTAGCTTGTGTCAAAAAAATTTGCTAAAATAAGTGAATAAACCATTTTGAATATTCAGAACGTAAATATTCTCCTTACAAATAAAATTTATATATTTGTTTCGTCTTTCGTTCGCTCATTCTCTAATTTGGTACTTTCTTGTTTTTGTTTTCCGATCTTTTGCACTCTGCACTATATATATATGCCTGCATGAGGGAAAGAGGATCACGAAAAAGGGTGATGAGTGAAAATATATATAGATATATATACAAGACATTTTCCGGACTCGTGGTAGATTTATTCCGTGCAATTACAGCGATAAAGGTCTCCCTTTATGATTGTTCGTTAATCGCTCATGGTGCATCTAGGCACTTTGTGGCGTTTTCGTGTAAAATGAGAAAGTTGAAAAACCCGAAAAAATATAGAAAGAGGAGAAGCTTCCGTCGCGGCACTTTGCCTGTTTTCCACGTAGGGTGAAACAAGCGAAAATGTTTCAGCCCAGCAAACACCCACATATACACACAGGGCAAGCCGAGCTTGCGGGTTGTCGACTACACGACCACATAGATTCGTATCGTCCACGAAGCTCGATTAGTCGTCTGGAGTAACGTCCACGAGTTTTATACGAAATAAAAAATGCCATGCCCTCGATTTTTTTATAATTCCGATCTTTGGGCTCACACATAAACGATTCTTGCACGCTTTGCCAATACGTCACGTGACATATTGCAGTGTGTGTGTGTTCGTGTGAATAAAGAATGAGAAATCGTGTTTAACGCGATTTAATAATATGCGAGGCTGACATTGTCCAAGTGACGAGATGTATGGCGTTATAGTGTAATGTAGTCCCCCCCCCCCCCCCCCCCACCCCCTCCACCCCTGTTAAATATAAAGGCCAACTCGTGATTCTGGTTCATTACAATCTTTTTTTAATTCGATTTTTTTTTTTTACCGATTATCTCATTGCGATCGAGACGGTAGACGGTGAGTGGTAGATTAGGTTTAATCCTACAATTCCTAGATTAGGTTTAATTCTACAATTCCTAGATTAGGTTTAATCCTAAAAATATATTGAATTCTCGAATTCAATAAATATTTTTTTTATTTCCATACTAGAAAGTGACTGTGCGAAAATGTGAGCAAATGAAAGATTTAAGCTTTGCTTGTTGACAAGCAAGCCAAGTGGTTCATTTAAGCAGAATTTTATTATTTAAGAATTATCACCGATAGATTTACAGAGCCTTCAGGATTATCCTGATACGTTCATTTTTGTGACTTTGCAAATCGTCGAAATCAGCTCAAATTAAAAGAATAGTCTTAACTTTGGATTAAACATTTCTAAATATTTAAATTATTTATCTGAGGTCAATAAGAAAAATGGCGTTTGAAAAACTTCTGATGACGAAGTGAATAAACTTAAAATTTAGTCCTATAAATCCATCATGAAGCCATTTTGATTAATCATTTACTGTTTTTTTTAATGAAGAAAAAAAAAACATCTTCGTTGTTAATTGTTTTAGGATGTCAAGTCGATGCATGAGGTAAGAGAAAGCGGTGATATCGGTTTGCAGTCATTTTTTTTTTTTTTTCGACTTTTTTGTTAGGAGGGTGGAGTGAAGGGGAAAGTTCACACTGCAAGCCCCAAAGGGAGAGTTTGTGACTGCCGATATATCGGAAATACGCGAGAGAGAAAGCTGTCGAGCTTCAAAACCGCGTCCTGCGACCAGAAAAGGGAGCCTGGTCTGCTGACCAGACCATGTCGCTTGTCCCTTGAGTGATCAGTTATTTCAATCACACCAAACAGGCTGTTGATTGGTTAACGGAACTGCAAGGGCTAATTTTGGGCGAGAAACGTGTTGTGGCATTATATTTCCTCGTTTTCTCACACAATCGTCAATAAATCTCGTTTTGATCGTATTATTCACATTCGTTTGAATTTTCATAAATATAGGTACGACACACACACACACTCGCATACATATATATATACGCTATCCGATACGATTGATCGTTTTGGCGAGAGCTTTCAGTTCGTTTCTGTCTCAACTGGAAAAGCAACAGGTATCGTTAATAAATAATATTTATGATAATTTAATTTGTTGCGTTTATTGATTATTTATTATCAAACAAATCATCGTTCAGTGAATTATATCAGCCAAAGCTATGTAACGATTTTTATTGAATTTTTTTTTTTAATTAAAATTAAAAATAACATATTATAAATAATATTTATGATAATTTAATTTGTTGCGTTTATTGATTATTTATTATCAAACAAATCATCGTTCAGTGAATTATATCAGCCAAAGCTATGTAACGATTTTTTTTGAAATTTTTTTAAAAATTAAAATTAAAAATAACATATATTTAGGATTTAAAATATATTTACATACAACAGGGAGGTACCCTGCTAATTTCTCTGATGCATGAAATACACAGATTTTCATTGTTAAACGTATCAATGCATTCTATAGTTGTATTCTCGTTGATCTAAGAGGCTTTTGTACATGCGATTGTACATTAACCCCTCCATCCCACCCCATCATCATTTTCATACGAACATGTAGCAACAAACATGAAATTTAACATGGCAAGTATATCTATATATTATAATTTGCGATACTTTCAATGTATCTTGAAAACTTGACAGCCCGATCGTTTCTTAACTTTGCGTGCTCGAGGGTGAATGCCAAGGAGATATCAAATTTTCGATTCGACATGTTGAATTTGTCTTTGACAGCTTGTATCTCCCTGCTAATTTCTCTGATGCACGAACACAGATTTTCATTGTTAAACGTGACAATGCATTCCATAGTCGTACTGTCTCGTTGATCTAAGAGGCGTTTGTACATGCGATTGTACATTAACCCCCCCATCCCACCCTATCATCATTTTCATACGAATTTTTGTAACAACCAGAAGTTTCAAATTTAAGATGTAGCATCAAACATGAAATTTAACATGGCAAGTATATCTATATATTATAATTTGCGATACTTTCAATGTATCTTGAAAACTTGAGAGCCCGATCGTTTCTTAACTTTGCGTGCTCGAGAGTGATCGAATGCCAAGGAGATATCAAATTTTCGATTCGACATGTTGAATTTGTCTTTGACAGTTTGTATCTCCCTGCTAATTTCTCTGATGCACGAACACAGATTTTCATTGTTAAACGTGATAATGCATTCCATAGTCGTACTGTCTCGTTGATCTAAGAGGCGTTTGTACATGCGATTGTACATTAACCCCCCCATCCCACCCTATCATCATTTTCATACGAACATGTAGCAACAAACATGAAATTTAACATGGCAAGTATATCTATATATTATAATTTGCGATACTTTCAATGTATCTTGAAAACTTGAGAGCCCGATCGTTTCTTAACTTTGCGTGCTCGAGAGTGATCGAATGCCAAGGAGATATCAAATTTTCGATTCGACATGTTGAATTTGTCTTTGACAGTTTGTATCTCCCTGCTAATTTCTCTGATGCACGAACACAGATTTTCATTGTTAAACGTGACAATGCATTCCATAGTCGTACTGTCTCGTTGATCTAAGAGCTTCTCGCGTTTGTACGAGCGATTGTACATTATCCCTCCCTTTCCCCCATCCCCTCCACCTCATCCCCAACCCACCCCCTTATCTCATCCTCCCCAACTTGACGTCTATATACGACAACGACGTAACACATAGCTAATGCTACGTTTGTACGGCCTGTTGCACGAAGCTATACCAGCACACGCGAGCTTGTCGTCGCACGTGAAGGGATCATCGATTTCCTGTTAGGCCCATATCCTCTTGGGCGATAATATATATATATATATATATATATATCTACGTTGGCACCTGCGGCACGAGAGAGGTCACGACATCTAGACAAACCCTATGGACAAGATAGAAGCCCCATTTCAAATCTTCCCTCAGTTGATGCTCGACAGTGGCTTTTCGTGTCGAACTTGACGATGTGATCACGCAATCTTCGCCCCAAGGGAATCCTTGAGAAGATCAATCATAATTCTTGAACTGCGAGCATCGGCCATTTCGCAGTTTATCGGTTAAATCGATATTTCGACTAATCGATTACGTATTGACTGTATGTGGTTAATAGAAAAAATGTCGTTCATAAACTACAATGATTATAATTATTAAAATAATAATCATAATAATAATAATAATTATTATTATTATTATATAATTTAATTCACAGTTTTTCAATATATATTTTCCATAATGTGTCTAAAAAAGCTGGATGAACATTTTCAAAATGTATCGATTCTCACTACTTGAGTAATGGAATTGTTAATTGCCTTTAATGATACTAATCGTACGTCAATATTTTTATTTGCCTTCGTTATAGAGCTCGTTATTTAAAAATTATGCCAATACACACGGTCTTATATTGCTCTTATTATGTATTAGGTATTTGCGTTATGCTCATAATACCGATGACATGATTCGCTCTTGTATTAATTTACGTGCGACCGTGTATACCTGCATACGATTTTTTCAATATATGGGAAGAAAAATAATGTACTAAAATCCTATACATCATCGAAATTTCTACGTTAAATGTGAACGAAAATTGGATTAATTTTGGGCCCGATGGATAACGCAATGGCAAATTAAATTTTAAAAAAATCATCAGACCACCAGTCATATAAGTTTAATCAGCTGGTTCGTTGTAAATTCTGGTATGAGCCATCCCCATTTAAGGTAAATAATTTGTGCTCGAGAAAAGATAC
Organism: Dyspetes luteomarginatus; assembly: GCA_963669185.1. Lineage (NCBI taxonomy): Eukaryota > Metazoa > Arthropoda > Insecta > Hymenoptera > Ichneumonidae > Dyspetes > Dyspetes luteomarginatus. The sequence continues at coordinate 17,575,861 of OY769909.1, read as the reverse complement.
TCATTGAGTCTCGAGATTCAAGCAAGGGCCTTATGCGACCAATTGGAAAGGGCAAAATATATTCTTGTCCGAATATTCTCCCGAGTCTTCGGATGATCACCAGCTAACTCACATCAAAATCACCCTGATATAAATATTCTTGAAAAAAAAATTGTTTCAAAGAAATCGCAACATTCCTGCACAGAGATGAGGGAAACAGAAACCATATTCTGTTCCCCTCATGCAGAAAATTTCCGGCTAGGAACAAATGCGACAACCTAATTACTAATTACTTGATTATATCTCGGTCAAAATTGTACCGAGCTAATTAATGTGCATGAAGGGAGTCAATATTATAATCACGCGTACAATATGCGTTTTGTGCGGTAACAACGCCCAAAAGCATTCATGGATCAAAGCGGTATATAGAGGTATATAATATGGAATAATATGAATTAACGATATAAACCGATGTAAACCGGATATATATATGTATATAGCTACAGGCAAGCTTCACGAGAGAAATGGCCAGAATGAATCGGACCTCCAATGCCTCGTAACACAAAGGCAGAATTAATCGTGTTATCAATGTGTATTTGAAGTGCACTTTGTTTAGCGTCTAATATAACAATCACATTTCAACCCTTTTTTCGTCTGGTTTTCCTTTCTGTATATAATTTATAATCATTGCTATGAAAGAAAAAAAAAACATAAACTTCGTAACACTAAAGTAGAATTAATCGTGTTGTCAATCAATGTGCATTTTAACTCCACCTATTTGACCGTCCAATCTGCCATTTGAATTTTATTCCTTTTTAATTAACTTTCTGACTATATAAAAATTATAGTAATTTCTATTAACGAAGGAAAAAATTTGCGTTCGTTCTGTAGATAATAAAATGGATCATTGCAGCTTCTATTTGCATAAAATAAAAAATCGAGAATATTTTAATTCTTTCATTTGCCTTTTTGGATGGAAAAGCTTTCGCTCATTGGAAAAATCCACTTTTATGCTTCGTGAATCCTCAAAATGAACGTATCAGAAATTTATATTGTCCAAAACGTTACGATTTTGCTTTCATTGAATTTATTAACGTTTTCCATGTCGTTTCTCTGATAATTGTGATCGATTATTTTCGACCAAGGGCTTTTCATATTACGAAATTAATAATTGCTTAATTTTTTTTCTTACATCAACGATGAAATCGTATCAAATCAAACTCTTCTCTGAACTGAAATGATGGTGAAAAAGCCTGTAAATTGAAACTTGCACATTCCTTTCTAGTAATTTCCACCCATTTATAAAGCTTCCTATGTAATATGAGGAGAAAGGTGCTTGCTCATAGACGGGGCTTTGTGGATGGGAGGAAATTGAGAGGAAGCAATGTGCAAGTTTCAATTTGTGGGTTTTTGTACGCCCGATGAAACCTCCTGATAACTGCATTATACGTCGACATCGGACACGTTATAATCGACCAACTGTCAAGCATTGCCTCTGTCAAGACCGACCAGAAATGTGTCACGATCCTCGTTCCCGAGTCGAACAAATTAACACAACAAAAAGACTAAAATTTTTGACCCCCCCAATATTTCGAGAATTTCGAGATAAATCGAGCCTGCATTTTTCTGAGGTCCAGCACGCACCCTGCAGCCCGTCACGGAGGAGTCGCCCGAAAGCTTCTTGTCAATTCAACTGTCAAACATTTCAATGTCAAAAATGTGACTGAAATCTGTCACAATTCTCGTTTTGACAACAAACACAAATTTTTGACAATGCTCATGATATTTTGAAAATTTCAATATAAATTCACCACGAAAATTCTCTCCGAGTCGATCTCAGGCTTGAACACACCAACTCGACGAGTCTAATATATAAAAGTCTCTAAAGAGTGTTATAGTAAAAATATATCGTGTATATATTTGCACATAAATATTGTAATATACAGCTGTAGCTGCGTTTACAGGATATCATCTCCATCGATACGAAATTCTGTCGCAAATATTTTCCTACGACTTTTTACTGAGAGAAATGTCGTTCGGAACAATTCTCTCCGTCTCGTCTCATGGGGTCGCGCCGAACCCTTCGTCGAATTCCAATGACTGAGAAAAGACATTCGTTCGAATGAGCGTATCGCACCGATAAACCCAACACGTATATTACTTCGTATACATGATCTGATAACTCGCAAGCATATATATATATATATATATATATAGGGAGAGAATCTCGCTTTTTCTCGGTTCACCCGCCCATCCCCGATGAATATAAATCGTAATTGTCCGAGACCGGTCGCTCGGGTTTATTCGCGCGAACGCCCCCGCTCTCGACACTACATTATGCAAAAGACGTGATAGAAAAAAGTATCATCACCATCATCTCTGCCTGTGTCGACACCCAAGCAAGGAAATCGATTTATTCATAATTTCTTACTATACAGGCAGGTATAGAAAACGATATCATTCTTTAGGCTTTCCAAGTGATCTCAGTATAGAAATTGCTTGAACTATTACGACTTCGATTCATCCATTCTCCACCCCCTACGCCCCTCAGGCATATCCTGGCACTCCCGATAACACTTTTCCTGTAAAAAAAGTGTCACTGCAGTCAAGAAAAATCAATAATTTATTTAACAAACTAACGCAAAACTAATGTGACTTCGAGTATGATTGGCTGTAAGAATCGTTTATTGTTAATTTATTAAATAAATGAAGATGAAACGTTTTTTTCGTCACATAAAAGCTAAATCAGTCCCATTATGACAATGAGTTTAAGTTGATGGACATTTTGAGAAAAACATGTCGAGATGAAGAAAAATTAAATTTAGAAAATTTAATTAATTTTGCGTCACTGCAGTCAAGAAAAATCAATAATTTATTTAACAAACTAACGCAAAACTAATGTGACTTCGAGTATGATTGGCTGTAAGAATCGTTTATTGTTAATTTATTAAATAAATGAAGATGAAACGTTTTTTTCGTCACATAAAAGCTAAATCAGCCCCATTATGACAATGAGTTTAAGTTGATGGACATTTTGAGAAAAACATGTCGAGATGAAGAAAAATTAAATTTAGAAAATTAAATTAATTTTGCGTCACTGCAGTCAAGAAAAATCAATAATTTATTTAACAAACTAACGCAAAACTAATGTGACTTCGAGTATGATTGGCTGTAAGAATCGTTTATTGTTAATTTATTAAATAAATGAAGATGAAACGTTTTTTTCGTCACATAAACGCTAAATCAACCCCATTATGACAATGAGTTGAAGTTGATGGACATTTTGAGAAAAACATGTCGTGATGAAGAAAAATTAGATTTAGAAAATTAAATTAATTTTGCGTCGCTGCAGTCAAGAAAAATCAATAATTTATTTAACAAACTAACGCAAAACTAATGGGACTTCGAGTATGATTGGCTGTAAGAATCGTTTATTGTTAATTTATTAAATAAATGAAGATGAAACGTTTTTTTCGTCACATAAAAGCTAAATCAGCCCCATTATGACAATGAGTTAAAGTTGATGGACATTTTGAGAAAAACATGTCGAGATGAAGAAAAATTAAATTTAGAAAATTAAATTAATTTTGCGTCACTGCAGTCATGAAAAATAAATAATTTCTTCAACAAACTAACGCAAAACTAATGGGACTTCGAGTATGATTAGCTGTAAGAATCGTTTATTGTTAATTTATTAAATAAATGAAGATGAAACGTTTTTTTCGTCACATAAAAGCTAAATCAGCCCCATTATGACAATGAGTTTAAGTTGATGGACATTTTGAGAAAAACATGTCGAGATAAAGAAAAATTAAATTTAGAAAATTAAATTAATTTTGCGTCACTGCAGTCAAGAAAAATGAATTATTTCTTTAACGAACTAACCCAAAATTAATGTTTCTTCGAGCAAGCTGCAACATTTTTCTAATTTCACACAAAGAGTACAAGGCTTGTCCAATCTTGGTGTTTGCAGATCATTTTCTCTGTGTAGAAAAATATATATATGTGCATATAAAAAATTTGTCCCTTCCACCCTTATGGCAGTAAAGACTCTGATGAGTTGGAAAGTCGCTTCTAAACTATTGCCAAAAGGGCGTATCTCCATTAAAAAAGTATTCATCGATTACGTTCTATACTGCCATGAGATTGCAATCAACGAATGCTCCCTTAAGTTATGTAAGTTAAATTCCATGATTTTTTTTTTTTATTCGCGTTGCAAAACGCTATAATTCATCGATCGATCATTCTTTCCAAGCGCAATTTACATGCTTCACTCGTTTTCTAAAGCTCGAATTTTCCTAGCACGCTGCAACATTTTGCCAGTTTCACACGAAGAGCACGTAATACAGCTGGCTTGTGCAATCTTGGTGTTTGTATATATGAGGTATTCCACGCCATGCCGACCTGTGCCTGACCCTCAGCATCGACGATCTTATCTATCTCTAATTTTAAGTATAGCACGTTGTAGAGTTTACAATAAAAAAAAAAAAAAACACATTTTTCACCGAGTTTTAGATTATTTGGACTACCGCTTTGATATTTACTGGTCTTAAAACACCAAAAACTCAATTTTTGAATGAATTCCTTATTAAAAAACGAAAAATGAAAAGGATGAGCCTCTGTTAGTATCTGTGTGAGCTACAAGAGTGCCTGTGTGAGCCTCTGCAGTGTTGTGTGAGCTACAACAGTGCCTGTGTGAGCCTCTGAAGTGCCTGTGTGAGCCTCTGCAGTGTTGTGTGGGCTACAGGAGTGCCTGTGTGAGTCTCTGCAGTGTTGTGTGAGCTACAAGAGTGCCTGTGTGAGCCTCTACAGTGTTGTGTGGGCTACAGTGTTGTGTGAGCTACAAGAGTGCCTGTGTGAGTCTCTGTAGGGTTGTGTGAGCTACAAGAGTGCCTGTGTGAGCCTTTGCAGTGTTGTGTGAGCTACAAGAGTGCCTGTGTGAGCCTCTGCAGTGTTGTGTGAGCTACAAGGGTGCCTGTGTGAGCCTTTGCAGTGTTGTGTGAGCTACAAGAGTGCCTGTGTGAGTCTCTGTAGGGTTGTATGAGCTACAGGAGTGTCTGTGTGAGTCTCTGCAGTGTTGTGTGAGCTACAAGAGTGCCTGTGTGAGCCTTTGCAGTGTTTTGTGAGCTACAAGAGTGCCTGTGTGAGTCTCTGTAGGGTTGTGTGAGCTACAAGAGTGCCTGTGTGAGTCTCTGTAGGGTTGTGTGAGCTACAGGAGTGCCTGTGTGAGTCTCTGCAGTGTTGTGTGAGCTACAAGAGTGCCTGTGAGAGCCTCTGCAGGGTTGTGTGGGCTACAAGGGTGCCTGTGTGAACCTCTGCAGTGTTGTGTGAGCTACAAGAGTGCCTGTGTGAGCCTTTGCAGTGTTTTGTGAGCTACAAGAGTGCCTGTGTGAGTCTCTGTAGGGTTGTGTGAGCTACAAGAGTGCCTGTGTGAGTCTCTGTAGGGTTGTGTGAGCTACAGGAGTGCCTGTGTGAGTCTCTGCAGTGTTGTGTGAGCTACAAGAGTGCCTGTGAGAGCCTCTCCAGGGTTGTGTATGCTACAAGAGTGCCTGTGTGAGCCTCTGAAGTGTTGTGTGAGCTACAAGAGTGCCTGTGAGAGCCTCTGCAGGGTTGTGTGGGCTACAAGAGTGCCTGTGAGAGCCTCTCCAGGGTTGTGTGAGCTACAAGGGTGCCTGTGTGAGCCTTTGCAGTGTTGTGTGAGCTACAAGAGTGCCTGTGTGAGTCTCTGTAGGGTTGTGTGAGCTACAGGAGTGCCTGTGTGAGTCTCTGCAGTGTTGTGTGAGCTACAAGAGTGCCTGTGAGAGCCTCTCCAGGGTTGTGTATGCTACAAGAGTGCCTGTGTGAGCCTCTGAAGTGTTGTGTGAGCTACAAGAGTGCCTGTGAGAGCCTCTGCAGGGTTGTGTGGGCTACAAGAGTGCCTGTGAGAGCCTCTCCAGGGTTGTGTGAGCTACAAGGGTGCCTGTGTGAGCCTTTGCAGTGTTGTGTGAGCTACAAGAGTGCCTGTGTGAGTCTCTGTAGGGTTGTGTGAGCTACAGGAGTGCCTGTGTGAGTCTCTGCAGTGTTGTGTGAGCTACAAGAGTGCCTGTGTGAGCCTTTGCAGTGTTTTGTGAGCTACAAGAGTGCCTGTGTGAGTCTCTGTAGGGTTGTGTGAGCTACAAGAGTGCCTGTGTGAGTCTCTGTAGGGTTGTGTGAGCTACAAGAGTGCCTGTGTGAGCCTCTGAAGTGTTGTGTGAGCTACAAGAGTGCCTGTGTGAGCTATGAGAGTCCCAAATCTTGTACACTGCAGCAGCAAAATATTTTTATTTAACAATATACTCCACCTGCTATCTTATAGCCTTCTTTTCTCAATCATGCGTAGACATCCTACCTGTCATTAGTATCAAACTTCTTAGGACATGACTAAAATAATAGGGAAATTAAATAGCAGCCGGGTGGTGGGTGGGTGGGTGGATGAACGAACAGTGAACGGAAGGCGTTTTAGATGCCACCGATCGATGAGGTGACTGAACTGTGTAGGGCGGTAATAACAAAAGCAGCAGGGACGATGTTCGAAAGCCTCTTGTGTTCTATATACCTATATGTAAAGCTTGTATACATCTATATTTATGCACGATCTATATAGGTAGGTATTTATATATGGGGAATTCCATGCCAAATCGACAGATCCATGACCTCATCATCTAGTATTTGGTCCTCGATGTTTTTTATGCGGTTTTTCCACAACCCTAAGAGACATACAATTTATTTTTTTCGTTCAGCCATTGACAATGATTTTTCGAAGAAAAAAAATTGATGAAATAAAAGCTTGGACACAATTTAAAAAATTGAGAAAATTCACAAAAATTCTATGTGAGCTAACGCAATTATTCAGCCATAACTCACAGTGGGTCAACCCTTGCTTCTATTTTTTGCGATTTTTATTTTTTAATTTTCTATATATTTGGTATCAATGGCGGCTGATATCCGACAGAATTTTTTTCAAAAAGGGCCTTTCAAAGTCTAAAGCATCGGATTTCAATAACGTGCAGTGAAATAACTACGTAATTAAAAATTCAAAAAAAAATCAGAACAAAAGAACCGTTCAGATAAAATTTGTTTGAAAAATCTAAAAAATCCTCTATCAGATATTAATTTAAAAAAAAATGAAACCTCATCCCCCAGCAGACAGACATACGATTTCATTGATAACAAGTTTATTTCAAATTGAAAAAAAAAATGAAAAAATAGAAGCAAAGGGCTAAATTAGGATAGGACATTTTCTTCAGATGTTTCAATGCTGCCCCTGACCTTTCATTTTGTTTAAATTTATTCCAAAAAATTATTATCAAATAAAGAGGTGCCCAAAAAATTTACAAAAAGAACCTCATGCGTCCAAGGGTTGTAAGCAGCCATATAAAAATTAAGGACGAAATCCCTGCAGGTAAGGTCAGGGACTTGTCCATTTGGCATGGAATGCTCGATATATATGTAAGGGCTGAAATTGTATGGTTGGGCGGTGTTCGTCGTCACAACTTCCACCACCAATTTCTCATCGGGGTTAAAACGATTGAAGGGAAAATTTTCCTCGCGTCCGTCGACCGTAGTGACCTCGCGTGTCGGGTGAGCGAATCGATTTCCTCATTTGAGAACGAACGACGACACTCTCGGTACGGCAGACTTGTGAATCTTTTCCTGAATGACTTAGGGCCGGTTGTTCCAACCCTTAGGTAAAATTACCTGCGAGTTACCCCATATGAAAAGTACGAGATATCCGGCAGATAAACTTTACCTAGAGGTGGTGGAACAACCCGCCCTTAAGGATACAATTAAAAAAGAAAAAATTAAGAGACAAAGAGGTGATAATTTTTTGAAAAACATTTGTGAGAAAAAAAGAAATAATTTTATTTTAGTGATTTTTGTTGTTTTTGTCTTTACTTCTTTCCAGTATCACAAAAGACGATTGCATGATTTACAATAGATATAATATATTTTCATGTAATAACGTAAACAAGATAATAAGGTTTTTATACAAATAGCATTATATAAAAATCATGCTTGTTCCATCGAGTTAGATATCGTGACGACAAGACGTTACATATACTATCGATTATTATCAATTTTTTTCTTCCCAGTATACATATATCGCATTCTTTCTTATCCGTAAATTTTAGCTCAATCACAATCTAGCACAACTTTTCGCATCAATGGGAAAGGGAACGTGAAAAATTTTCAAACAAAAAAAACATGACAGAAAAATCCTGAAACTCAAATATTTTTCTCTCTGCAGTGTAATTACCCGTAATGCATTACTGACACACTTTTTTTTTTGTCTCTGATCTCATACAGAATTGTCAGTTGCCACCTTAATTATTGAGAATCGGCTGAATCGAAAATCAAAAAAAAAAATTTTAAAAGAAATCACTGCTTGAGCATTTTTATCATTTTAGTTTCCTGAGAAAATAATATATATATATATATACCGGCCATCCATCATACTAAAATCGTACAATTAGCTTTACAACATTATCAATTACGAGTCTCTTGTGCTTTGAAAAAATAAAAAATAAAAATACAAAATAAACGTGAGTTGTAATTTCTCACAGTTCGTACTTTGTCTTTCCTTTGCAAAATTGTAGCGAGCCCAGTTGCTCCTATACTGTATATATATAATAATAATAATAATAATAATAATAATAATAATACGCATACTTTTGTCCGTTAATAATCATCGGGTCGACACCGAAAGGGTCGTAAGATAAAACCCAAAGATTTTTTTCCCGCTCGCCACTTTCTTAGTTTCTACCACGTACGTACATCAAAGTGTTTTTTTTTCTTTTATTTTTTTACATTATAGCCTATAACAAATTTTACGACATTATCATCATTATTTTTGAAATTCGAGTGACCAATTTCGTTATTTCGATCCCTCGACAAATTGCGTTGTTACGAATAAGCTCGTGTTTCTCTCACTAGTGCCTCGTCGAGCCAATCGAACGATACAATACACTCAAACGACACGAGTATACATTAAGTACGTCGTTTATACGTTCAATATATATCATTACGTGCCAAAGTATACGCTGTGAACGATAAAACATGGAGATAAATTTTTTTCGATTTGTCGCAAAAAACGAGAAAATCCTCTCAACGATATAATTCCTCGAATGAAAATGATCCAATGAGATCGTCGTAATGTTATTGACAATGAAAAATATTTGGTATAGTTAAACTTTTCGTTTCATAATAATCAATTATTCAATGTAATTAACAAAAATTTATATCCTCAAAACGGCCAATTCCGCATATTTTGTGCTTATTTTTATAATTATTTTTGAGAATAATTATTTAAAAAATGAAATATTGACAAAACAAAATTGTGCGTTTGTTTGTTTGTATTTTTTTTTTTTTTTTTTTTCATTAATTGCTATCTCTGATAACGATAGTTGGACGAGCTCGTAGTGATTACCGTGGCCTTGAGAGTTATCGAGGATCTTGGAATTTCCGTTGGCTGGTGGCCAGCAGCGACATCGGTGGACGAATTTCGCGTTACTTTTCGTACACGACGATGACGCCAGAGGGTGTGAAGCGCGAGCGATGCTTTTGTGTGATAAGGTCTCGACGATGTTCCACGCGCCGGTGCGTTATCCGGACACTGATAACATCGCAAAAAATCTTTGGTCATTTTTTCATTCTCCTTTTGAATTAATTTCGTTCCTGTAATTCGTGATTTAATCGTCGACTGTCCGCAGGTTGTGTCGTCGTCGATTATCTCATCGTTATCATCGATCATGACTTTTCTCGGTTTACTCTGCTTTCTCGATCTCCTGCTACTCGAGTTTGTCAATTCTTGACGTTCGCTCTGTCGACAAGGCTGAGAAATGTTGTCGAACCAATCCTCATAACGAAGAGGCGTATTGCTCTCGCCGAGACCAAATTTCCTGCATTTGGAGAATTTTTTTTTTTTTTCTTTATCAATTAGCATCGTGAGATATTCGACCAGAGTCTAGCTATGTGTATATATATCGATTTATATATATATATATCTATATATTCATGTATAATTATTCGGGGCTAATTCATTTTTTGAATAAAATTAATTAAAAATAAAAAATTTAGTTAAATTTTTTTTTTACATAAAATTTTAATGATTAAAAACGCGAATTTTTATCTCACCCCACGTATCTGTACTTGCTGGCTCGCCTTAATCGTTGTCGTTGCTGTTCTCATTTGCAGATGTACGAGGAGGGATACGGAGAGAGCGAGAGGAAGAGAGAGCGAGAGAGAGAGAGAGAGAAAAGACCTCTGTGTCTACCATCTCGAGGTCGTGATCACCGCGGCACTGCATCCACGAGTTACGATTCACGTTATATTTCATTTCATGTGATAATTTCCCTTGGGGTTGGTGGGAGAGGGTAGTTCGTGTATATGTTATTGATGGGAAATGAAGGGTCCAAGGGAGAGGCAAAAAGGGTGGTACTTTTGTAAAATTGTTATTGATATTATTTTTTACGAGAGATCGAGGCAAGACCCAAGTGCATTTTGTTACATTTTTTTATAACAAAAAAGCTTCGTAAATTTTCATATTGAACAAATTTCTCAAATTGCAAATAAATAGAAAAATGTTTGCCTTTCAAGAAATATTTTAGATCATCGCATACGAATGAATTTAATTTGATAAAATTTAGTATACATCACGCATTTTCGTGAAAAAAAAAAATCACGAGTGGCTGCAAGAGAGATCAACATTGAGGAATTTTTACGGATGAACTGGTGTATTTTTTGCGAACACAATTTTTATACATGATTATACGATGTCAGATTAATATTTCTGTATCAAAGAAGAATAATAATTATCAAAGATGTGCCAAATTTATTTTCGACCTCCAATTGGTGGTAATTAATCAATAACGATTACTTTACTTATTAATTTAATTAATAACGATTATTCCAATGAGCTAAAATTTGATTGAGTATTTTATCGATTTTTTTTTTTTACTATAATAGAAAACATTTTTTTAATTTAATGAAAAATGTACAATATTTTTATTGTGAAACCAAAAAATCATCTTTCGAATTTTTATAAAATTCTCTCAAGCACTTGATATTATAAACTTTCGTTTCTATTTTTTATTTCTTATCAGTCATGGAATCTCTTGAGATTTCGATTCATCGAAATTTGTAAAATAAATCCGGCATGTTTCGAGATGTCAATCGTCGATAATAATAATTATTCTTTGATATTATAAATATATTATTAATAATATGTATAAAAATTGTATCTGTTAGAAGAAAAAATTATACAGCAATTTGGTAGAATTAAATTCCCCAGTATCGATCTTTTTGTTATCTGTTAAAAGTTGTTACAATTTTTTCATCATTTGGATATTCGTGAAAAATCGTTCCAATCGAATGAAACAAAAACTCTGGATCTTCCCTCACCAGTAATTTACACATTTAAAAACGAAACGACTATGAAGGTGTGAGGACGTGCAATTGAGGACTCAAAGGCTTGGAATGGGAAAGCTAAGCGACTCTAACATTGCAATAAATCAAGCAGTCATTGCCACTGAAATTTCTACTTATAAACAAACTAGAATAATTCAAAATAAAAATTTAATTACTGCCAACGACATGAACGAAAAAAATAAAATAATAATATGCATAAGAACAACAACGAAAAAAAAAAAACGACGAGCAAGAAATAAAAGAAACGTGCAGTGGGCCTTTCTTTTTTTTATTTTCTTGCAAAACTCCAATTTAAATGGAGGTGCATGAACATTTATGTACACGAAAAACACTGTCGCGTATCACCCTATTTGCCACCCAAAATTGCAACTGCCATTAACGAATGGTCACGTTAATTCACATGAAATTGCCATTCGTTAATGGTTCTGGCGTTAATCCATTTGGAAAATCGAAATGGAGAATTACCAGCCACATTTTGCTGGCAAACGGAGCAATCACAACGCATATATATATATATATATATATATATCACGATGGCCTAAAGCTAGAAGAGCACACCGAGTGTTTATAGCTAATACTTATACGCCTTTTTAGCGTTAGACCATTGACATATACATATATATATACATACAATGAGACATTCCACGTAAACATTAGCTACGTCTTTTACTCTATGATATTGAGTCGATAATTTTTTTACCATTAGGTTGGTGCAAAAATAATTTCAAAGCTCAAAACGACTTCGAAGAATTCATCATTTCTAGGACTCTCGAATTCAACGCCACCGGAATCAACAGACTCGTTTCTCTTTGGCAAAAATTCGTATATAATGATAATAACAGTTTAAAAAAGGTTTAAACCGATTTCCCTACAAATAGAGCAATACAGGAATTTTTGTACTTTTACTCAGTGAGTAAGGTAAAAAAAAAAATTCTACTGATAGAGCTTGGCCTTAACTTCGAAAAACAATTATTACTCTTGTTTCTCATTAAAATTATTTACAACTAAATTGTAATTTTTTCTCTTGCATGGCCATAAAAAGTGATAGAATTACTTTTTTTTTTTAAATGTAAATACGATAAATCATTTTCGAGACATCACAGTTTGAGTGAAAAGTCGATGAAAAAGTTTATTCCGTTATTTACACTATGAAGAATGAATGAAAAAACTTTTAATCATATCGCTGAATATTTACTCATTTTTAAGAATTAAATCATTTTTTCAGTCACGTAGAACGTCTCATGTGTGTATATATATATATATATATATATTAACTCGCATATCCATACAAGGATGCTGAAAAAAAAAAATTACGATCGTGCAAAAATTTTGCATGTACGATGATAAGAAAAAAAAAAGTAAACGTAAAATAATTTCGTAAATAAATGGAGTGCGATAATTGAAAAATAAGAGAAAAAAATAAACAAATAAACATAGTGAATTGTGAGAGGTCTGAATACACTAAGCAAACGATTTTTTTTTTTTTTTCTCTTCTGTTTCTAAAATATATAATGCTTACCCGAGTATTGTAGTCGGAGGTATCACGGAGGTTGGTGGAGCGATCGCGGGTGATGAGGCTGGAAAAACTGGTGGACCTGGTGGTGGTCGTCCACCTCCCGATGGGCTGTAATTCAAACCATGAATAATTAATTACGATTCAATTAAATGTGAGCCTTTGAAATATATGAAAATGCTGACGAAACCTTTAATGAATTTGCATAATATATTTTATTATTCATCTGATCGTTTGTGTACGAAATTAATAATAATAATAATAATAATAAATACCAAAATATAAATGTCATGTTTGAGAATTTTTTTTCATAAATTTCATTACAAAATATATGATGGCAAAATTTTATTATTTATTCCATTAGATGTAAAATTAAAAAATGATGATTATAATAAATTGATTAATAATTGAAATTTAAGCAATTCGAAACTCTACAAAGAATGAAAATAGAAAAAAAATAATAGTGAATAAAAATTTTCATTACGATCAAACAACTATATTTTATTTTGAGTTTGATAAAAAAAATAAACGAAATTAAAAGAAATATTAGAAACTCTATATATGTATTTTCAGCATATTTGAAATATCGAAGAAAAAAAAAGAACTTACTGTACTGGCTGCTGATGACGATTATTAGGAGATGGAGTTTGTTGAGTCGTCGAGGCCGGTGCACTGGCGCTGCTAACGCGATGTACGTGCAATTGATGTACTTGCAATTGAGCCGCGTCCTCGCCAAGAAAAGAGCATCTTGAGCACTGTCTCTTGTTGTGAACTTTGAGAACGTGAGTTGCGAGTCTTTCAGCACGGGCTGCTTTGTACTCGCACAGGGCACAAGCGAATGGTTTTAGATGTGTGTTGAGATGACGCTTGAGGCACCAATTATCGACACCACTCCAAGAACAATAGCAGCAGGTGTACCTGAAATTTTTTTTTTTTTTTAAATACACATACATGTATATATATATATATTATTAAGAGATCTCATTATATTCGTAAATATCGTAATTTCATAATTATTTTCGCGATCTTGCACCAAGTGTCATTAAAAAAAAATAATTAAAACAAAACAGCTCAATGGATTTAAAATTATAACAAAATGTAAACATAAAATGTAAAAGCTTGGCTGAAAGCGTGAAAAAAAAAATCATTGAAAATAAATCGACCAAGTTTGGGTCGATAAAATTATAACTTTGAATGACTAAACATAAAAAATTAATACACTCCCTACGATGAATAGTATACAAAAAAGAATGGAACAGAGATGCTCAGTGCTCGAGTTTGAATGGACTGACCCATAGATGTACAAGAAAATACATAATGTATATATATATTACCTGCGTTCTTGGGCCCCTTTCGTACCACCCTTAAGATGGCTCTTGCTGTTGCAGCCGCCATTTTGCATTCTCCTATTTCCACTTGTGCAATTAACATCAGTTTGAACAATTCCAGCAACGGGAATCGTTGAATTTTGATAAACTGCACCGCTCGAGCCATTCGAGGTTTGTCCAGTTTGCAATTGATAATTCTTATTGTTGTTAAAAGTTGTTGGATAATTGGTGTGTTGCACGGTATTGCCATTGGCATTTGTCGTCGTGCCATTGTTCGTTTCTTGCTGTAAGCTTTTCGCCGTTATCGTCGTCGTTGGCGCTGTCGTCGTTGTAGTTGTCCCAACGACACCAGCGCCACCGGTGCTAACGCCGCCATTACCAGCGTTGCCGCCACCGCTCGTACTGGCGGTTCTTCGTATTCTTGACAATTCATAACCGTGCTCACGATGCATGCGTAAAAAATGTTTTTTCACATGATCAGCACGATTGAATGGTTTATAACAGACGTAACAATGAAATGGCTTTTCCTCGCGATGTATATTCTCGTGACGCGTGTAAAGATCACGTCTGTCTGTCCCGTATGGACAGTGAGGACACGTGTAACGTTTACCACTCGCCGATGTACCTCCCGATGTCGCCATTGTCGTCGAACTCTGTTGACATAACGATAATCCCATTTTTTTCTTCTTCTTTTAAACAAATTCGTTTTTTTTTTCTTCTCAATAATAACACTAATTGGAATGAAAAATTTACTCTTTACAATAAAATCACATAATTATTATAAAAAAATAAAAACGAGAAAGAAGAAAATAAACGAAATAATAAATGTAAATGGCTAAAGAGACGCTCGAGACGCTCGAGACTTTCGACTAGATCGTGTCGCGATCCTGCAACTTATGCCTCGCTCCTTTTCTGCTTTTGCTCGTTACCAGGGGTGGGGGGAGGATGAAAAATGAAAATTTTCTACCTGATGCAAGTGTTGTTGCCCCGACGGGCTGACCGTCGGTAGTTCCTGAATAAGAAAGGTCGTAGTCACAGGTAGAAGAGCTGCAGGAACCGTTTGTGTCTCTTGTGTGCGACGCGACGGTGGCGCCGATCTCTCGGCACGATCGCGAACCCTTTCTAGATACGACACGACATCCTCGACTTTTATGTCATTCTGCAAGTAATCCTTGCGGGGCGATTGATGATGATGATGATGATGATGATGATTATGCCTCGTGCGTGAATCATCACCGATTATCCGAGACGAGTGAAGCTCGACAAAGTGCTCGGCAATGTCACGTGGTCCACCACCCATACAATCACCTGAAGAATTTCAACTGGCTATTTTTTTTCGTTTTCTATATTTGTTGAGATTCTCTTTCAACTTAGATGTATACAGCTTATTTTTTTATAATTATCAATCACCGCTTCATTATAAATGATTCATTTGTTATTATTATTATTATTATTACTGATTGAGTGATTTTTTAGGAATCAAATCGATCTATTTTATTCTTAATGTACTCCTCGCAGAAATCTCATGAGCTAAATGACAATTTAATTGTAACTTCAGAAAGGAAAAATTATAAATATTTCATGTTATTGTTAATTAAAGTAATAACAATCTCAATTTAGTCGAACTGCAAATAATTTGTAATCGTAATTGTTGTTTGTGATTTATAATTAATAAAAATATCAAAACTCTATTATGTTACTGTTAGTATTATGATTAAGTCGTTTTTATCTTATTTTTATTCTCTCTATTGTTTAAATATTTTTTTTTTGATAAATAAGATGCATAATAATTGAAGATTCATCGTTAAAATATTTCGATTTTGATTAAAAATCGATGCTATAAATGTTTTATCGCAAACTGCCTTTTTGTTACTGTGTATAACTGCGTACCAACACAAGGAAAAAATTCCTCAAATCGACCTAATGAGAAATTTGAGATTCGTATCTTGTATGTCCTCCAATGCGATTGAACCATCCTAAATTTTCTTATTTTTATTCTGACTATTGTTTAAATATTTTTTTTGAAAAATAAGATGCATAATAATTCAAGATTCATCGTTAAAAATCGATGCTATAAATGTTTTATCGGAAAACAACCTTTTTCTTACTGTGTATAACTGCGTACCAACACAAGGAAAAAATTCCCCAAATCGTCCTAATGAGAAATTTGAGATTCGTATCTTGGATGTCCTCCAATGCGATTGAACCATCCTAAATTTTCTTATTTTTATTCTGTCTATTGTTTAAATATTTTTTTTGAAAAATAAGATGCATAATAATTGAAGATTCATCGTTAAAAATCGATGCTATAAATGTTTTATCGGAAAACAACCTTTTTCTTACTGTGTATAACTGCGTACCAACACAAGGAAAAAATTCCTCAAATCGACGTATCTTGGATGTCCTCCAATGCGATTGAACCATCCTAAATTTTCTTATTTTTATTCTGACTATTGTTTAAATTTTTTTTTTTGGAAAATAAGATGCATAATAATTGAAGATTCATCGTTAAAAATCGATGCTATAAATGTTTTATCGCAAACTGTCTTTTTCCTACTGTGTATAACTGCGTACCAACACAAGGAAAAAATTCCTCAAATCGACCTATCTTAGATGTCCTCCAATGAACCATCCTAAATTTATATTGTACTTTTTATAGCTATTTTTTTATCGCTCACCGCACTCGTAACATCGCCAGGTCGTTTTGCCAGCATGATAAGCGGCTATTCTGCTACCATCTGTCCCTTTTAAAGGTTCGTCCTCGCATGTCCAATTACCATCGTCGCTGCCATCAGTCCCGTGATCCGTATCCTCGTCATTTTTGTACGATACGGAAGTCTCGAACTCATTTTGTACACTCGATGCTATACGACGTTGAAAAAATTATTCTTCTTTGTTATTCCATTTTATTTTTTTAATCCGCTGGTCTACACCATTTTGAGTCGCGACGTTTAAATACACAGAGCGGTCGGGTCACTGGTGACCCAGGCATAGACCAGAGGGTTAAATTAATTTATTGGGGGTCGGTGGGGAGGTAGCCAGCGATGCATAAATTTCTGAAAGATATCTCAAAGGTCAAAGGGAACTCTTTCAGACTCTTCAAGAAGACATTCATATTTTTTTTCAATCAGTTTAATTATTTTTTTCTAACTATTTTTGTTCGTTTACAATAAATTAAAAAATTACTAATTAAAATTTGTCAAAAATAGACTTATTTAATTTTTCATTTTTTCAAGATTTGCTATAAGAAGGTCCCAAATATAGATGCAATTAACGTTTTTTTAGAATTATTTAGATCTACTAAACTTTTCATTATTCGGTATAACTTTTCGCATAATCACTTTATAGATTCATAAAACCGAATAATATACAGAATACTTAACGAAATTTATTCTTGAAAAAATGGTAGAATGGGGTAAAAAAAACGATCGTACTTTTTGGATGAGGCAATTCGCAAAAATTCTTTTCTGCCAGTGAAATTCTTAAATGATAAATTTATATCGAACGATTGAGTCGATTCTGTGCAGTGTGAATAATTTTGCTATTTGAGATGGGGATAAGATTTCAGGGACTTACTTCGATGATCGGGATCGTCGCCATACAATTTTCGTGTTATTTCCTTGAACATATCCTCGTAGCAGTCGAGCCTGCCGATGCCGGCTCCGCTCCCTTCCATCATGACAAGAAAGCCTCTTTCACCTCAGGCAAAAATTTTAGCCTTTCTGTACGAGTAAAATAATCCCACCACCCTTAACGGGAGGATCCGTTAATTTTGGGGAGTCCTTCGAACTCCTACCTGAAACCATTTAAATTTTAAATGTACAGATGAGAATTCCATTAGTCATACGTACGAAGATAAATTTCTCTCTCTCTCTCTCTCTCTCTCTCTCTCTCTCTCATTAAACAAAAAAAATCTCAAAAATCTTTTTTCCCAACGTAAAAAAAAAAAAAAAATTACATACATCGATATGAGGGCCCAAACAAAATGCCTCACAAATTGAGTTTCTTTTTTTTTAATATCGTCAAAATATGAAGGGAGGATTTGGCCAGTCTTCGAAAGAGAAAAAAGTGTGACAAAATCTTAAAAAAGAAAAGCAATCAAATTGCAATTGCAAAAGGCAAATAAATTTAAAAAAAAAAATAACGAAATGCGAGAAAAGTAAAAATATTTTTATTTATCGAAAATACGAGCTGTGATAAGATCCTCAGTTGATGATATATAACTCAATAATATTCTACGAAATCCAATAATCCCCATAAATTGTACACAGTTTCATTTAAAATATATTTTTGTATAGCTCGGTTAGATTTATTCGCCCATTACGGCACTTGGATTTGTTTTTCTTCTGGGAAATGTTGCTCTCGAACGTAAATTCGCTTGTTTTCTATCCCTGTTTCAGCATACTTGTTTGGACTAACAGGAAAATTGGTGGGGGGCTCAATATAAGACGAATTTAAAGCGAGAGAGAGAGGGAGACAGGGGGACAGAGACAGAGAGAGAGAGAGAGAGAGAGAGAGAGAGAGAGAGAGAGAGAGAGAGAGAGAGGAAGAGAGAAAGAGAGAGAGAGAGAGAGAGAGAGAGAGAGAGAGAGAGGAAGAGAGAAAGAGAGAAAGAGAGAAAGAGAGAAAGAGAGAGAGAGAGAGTTTCGTACTGTCGCTGTACTGAGCAGGAAAGAGATAAGAAGATGCAACCAACGATTTACAAATTACGAAGATTTCCCACGAGTATATTTTCCAGTAATCATGTCTGCAAGTAATGTTCTGAATTCACGTGAAAATTAAATTCTCGTATAACCTAACGAGAGAACTTCCTTTATTCATACATTAGATGAGAGCTGAGAGCTCATTCTTAAACCCTTGAGATTATTTATTCAATTTTATTTTTTTTTTCCAATTTTTTCACCTTTCGGTAAATTCACATTCAACCCTATTTTTCGTTTCAACGACATGCCAGCCCAAGTGCACGTAAAATATTTATAAAAAATTAACAGCATCAATTATTAAAGTTGCGAAAAAAAAAAAAATGTTTCACGCAACTTTCTCAATGCCTGAAAGTGTAAAAATTAAAAACTCGTTCCAATTGACTGCACCAGAATTTTTCTTCAGACGCAAATCCCCCATTATCGAAAAGTGACTGTCAATTTATTTGGCTTCGTCATAGACCAATGAGAGAAAATAATGGGAAAGCAATGTGCACGTTTCAATTTGCTTTTTACCTTTCCGTTTCGGTTATGCGATGCATCGCCATGCACACCCACGCACCCATATATATGGCTATGAATACACGCACATAATTTCAACTGCTTTGAAGGACGAAGAAGGAGAATTTTTGTTCACCATCGCAATGAAAGCTTCGTGCTGTATAATGACGAAAAGCCATTATCAATTGTTCAGATTTGCGTAATCAACGCAATATATATTCTCTCTTTTGTATTGAATGCAAAATATCCTTTTCAGTCTGACGAAAATATCGAATAATAGAGGTGGAGAACAATTGTACGAGAATTAAAATCAAGTTTAATGGTAATCCTTCAAAGGATTTTTCCATTTACATTTGGTCGAAATTTATCAAATCCCTTTCAAATCCCTGTGGCAGTCCATCTGATGGTGTAATAATGATAATAATTCGGTCGTAATATGGTCGATTAATTTACTGCATTTTTTTCCCTGCGCTCGGAATATTTCTCCAGGCCAATTACACTATCAACTGTAAACGAGAAGATTTCCCCACGACTGGCATCGTTTTGTATATTATTATATTATATTATTATATGTAATATATATATATATATAACGATGCCAGTCGTGGGGATATATGCCAGTCGTATATATATATATATATATATTCACATTCAACCCTGTATGTGTATATATATATATATATACATATATATAACATCGAACTCCGTGTCATTGTCATCAGGTCGATTCGAGCGTCAACGCTTTTTTCAAGATCGAAAAGCATGCTGGACCCATCACGTTGATACATTCGTCCATAATAATTTCCATTCCGATAGATCGTAGCTAAATCTGCCGAGGCGAGAGCGATGTAACAAATCAAATGTAAATTGTACCAGACTGATTCTGCTCGATGAATCGGTAAATTATATCTATAACAGTTAACAGTTCACAGTGACAATATCGAAGTTAAAATGGTTGAGCTTCATGCGATGTCACGTACAGCGATAACGAGGATGAGTTGTCCCGGAACTCATCGGCATTATTACCTCTCGCTGACTTCCATCTATCCAGCAAAAAAAAAAAAAAAAAAATCACCGAAACAAATCGGATTGAGCAAATCTCATTTTATTGGTAAAAAAAAACCAAAAAAAAAAATTACAATAAAACATATTATCGTTCTCTGTTATAAAAATATGTCACATCGTTGCTGGCGTGTACGAGAATTGAGAGATTCTGCATACCGGGTGGCTCATTTGAACCAAATCAGAAAGGATTTTGAGTTGCCATTTAGGCTCAATAGCTTTGGCCCTCTCCTTTGAACCAAGTGTCCTATTTGCCAAGTGTATAAAAAGGGTTAAGCTATGTACCGGGTATCGCCTTTGAATTTTATTTTGAAAAATGTTAAATAATTTACTAGGTGTCCCATTTCAACGAATTACTATGTATGACAAGCGATGGGCAGGGGTAGTAGAAGAGGGATGAGGAAATAGGGTGGCGAAAATGAGTAGGGAAAGGGATGATGGAATGAAAAGAAAACTATAAAGAGAATTGTTCAGGAAATGGGAGAGCAGGAATGGAATCGCACCCAGAGACTCACAGACACTCAAAAACACTCACACAGCTATAACAGTTGCATGAGTGTCTGAAATGTCAAAGCATCTCTAAAATAGTGAGAAAATGTGCTAATGGGATGAATTTTTAGATGGTATTTTGGCATCACCTTCGTAAAATTATTATTTGTAAGAAAAAAACACAAGGGAATAATATACTGGGTGTCCCATTTCAACGAACTATTATGAATGACAAGCGATGGGCAGGGGTAGTAGAAGAGGGATGAAAAAATAGGGTGGTGAAAATGAGTAGGGAAAGGGATGATGGAATGAAAAGAAACCTGTAAAGAGAATTGTACAGGAAATGGGAGAGCAGGAATGGAATCGCACCCAGAGACTCACAGACACTCAAAAACACTCACACAGCTATAATAGTTGCATGAGTGTCTGAAATGTCAAAGCAGCTCTAAAATAGTGAGAAAATGTGCTAATGGGATGATTTTTTAGATGGTATTTTGGCATCAGCTTCGTAAAATTATTATTTGTAAGAAAAAAACACAAGGGAATAATATACTGGGTGTCCCATTTCAACGAGCTACTATGTATGACAAGCGATAGGCAAGGGTAGCAGAAGAGGAAGGAGAAAATGTGGTGACGAAAATGAGTAGGGAAAGGGATGATGGAATGAAAAGAAAACTGTAAAGAGAATTGTACAGGAAATGGGAGAGCAGGAATGGAATCGTACCCAGAGACTCACAGACACTCACAAACACTCACACAGCTATAACAGTTGCATGAGTGTCTGAAATGTCAAAGCAGCTCTAAAATAGTGAGAAAATGTGCTAATGGGATGAATTTTTAGATGGTATTTTGGCATCAGCTTCGTAAAATTGTTATTTGTAAGAAAAAAAACACAAGGGAATAATATACTGGGTGTCCCATTTCAACGAACTACTATGTATGACAAGCAATAGGCAGGGGTCGTAGAAGAGGGAGGAGAAAATGTGGTGGCGAAAATGAGTAGGGAAAGGGATGATGGAATGAAAAGAAAACTGTAAAGAGTACAGGAAATGGGAGAGGTCGCACCCAGAGACTCACAAACACTCACACAGCTATAATAGTTGCATGACTGTCTGAAATGTCAAAGCAGCTCCAAAATAGTGAGCAAATGTGCTAATGGGAGAATTTTTTAGATGGTATTTTAGCGTCACTTTCGTAAAATCGTTTTTTTTTTTGTGGGGGAAAAAAGGACGAATACATAGTGGGAAGAATACTCTAAAATCGTAAAAGAAAAATAACGATCGTTTGTTTCAATGGCACAAACTTTTCATTTTCCTCCATTTACGAGCCAGCTCCTACCAACGAACAAACTGCATACGCTATATGCAAGTCAGTAAATCACTCGGAATGTACTCTCATCCGTGAATGTACTATCCTCTCCACTGTTGAGAAAAGTGTACAAACACGCGCGAATGCTCGCGTTCCTTTCTCTCATCTCGCGGCCCTCTCGTAAAATAAAACTAACAGTCGGCTAACAGCTACTTCGAGGGAAATAAATGCGGAAAAACGCGCGAACTTTTTTTTTCTCGAACGTTCCTCGTTCTTTATATAACTCTGGAATTGTTTCGCGCTGTATGGTCTGGTATGGGGATGAAGAGCAGGATCAGATTGTTTTTTTTTTCCCCTCTAAATTGCCGTTTTTTTTTACGCGTTATTTTTGTCACGTTTGACACGAAGGTAATAAATATTTGCGTAAGTCACGAGCTGTGAAGTTTGGGTTAATGCAAATAAAAGAAATTATAATTGTTGTTATTATCGAATCGAATAATATATAATATTATATAATCGAAAATTATCGAATAATTGTTATATCGAATCATCCCTATAATGCACACAATTTTAATTCATGTCTATATCATATAAAATTATCTATCTAAAGTTATTCCAAATTTTTTTCTTTCCATGCGACAGTTAATCGTGAAAAAAAAAATTAGAGACGTGTAAAATCGCCCAACTCAGATCGCTCGCGATAATTCAAATGACAGTATGCAGAGGATTTTTTTTTTTCACGTTTTCTCCCCCATACCCAGAATTTTCAGAGAATAATTAACTCAGAGCTATACGAAATTAATGGCTTGATCGACCTCGAAATTCAACCATTTCTCGAGGAAAAACGATTTCGTCTTTTCTCGAGGAAAAACGATTCGTCGTGGTAGGCATATGGCTCCTACTTTCTTATATACGATGTACGATACGATTACACGAGGAATTGCAAGAAATAAACTGGAATGTTGATAGCTGACCTAGATTTTTTTATCTAATGGGCCATCGCTCTACTTAACGAGCACAAAATCGATCTAATCGGTTCGCGTTCAACATATTTCGATGACATATAGGATTTTAGCACCTTATTTTTCTTGTCATACACTCACAAAATGGTATGTAGGTAATACACGGCCGCATGCACGCATTCGAGAGCAAAATGGAGTATAGATACAGTCGACTCTCTCTAAGATCGCGGCCTCAGGGCTCTGCGGGTTAAAGTGGGGGGGGGGGGGGGTAGCCTTCTCCTCTCTATGCGAGATTTTAGAGAGAGAATTCAGGGAAATCTTACAGAGAGTCGACTGTATACATACATAGGTATAGCGTATACATTGTAAGAACGATATAAATAGGACGTAAGACCACGTGCGTGTCGTGTCATACAATGGTCTCGTTAAATGGCAGCGTACGCGTTTCGATGACGTATAGGATTTTAGTATGAAAACAATATTCTATACTGCTCTGTCAAAATAAAAAAAAAAAAAAGCAAAATCATCGAATGAATTTTAACAAATTTGATAATTATTTAAAAAAATATTTTCTGACAATATTGACGAAAACGTTGAATATTGATTAACGTTTTTCGTCCTTCCGGAAGCTTCAACGGTCCAACATATAGCTTGTTGCACGCGATCGTAAATGGCAAACGAATAGTTACAAGCCAGCAATGACTCGATGCCGTCGGTGTATTGATCCATGGCAACGAGGGAGGATACGTGAACGAAACGACCCTTATACACAAAATTGCGCATGCACCTACCAGAGTCCAGAGTCGTACAATGACCGAGTGGCGGCGCGGGGTTGAATCCAATTCCTCGTGTTCTCAAACTCACGAGTAAACTGGGCGAGTAGGTACTCACGCATAAATATAAACGAAATGAAATAATAATAAAAAAAATCATCGTATTATTCATCCCCCTGCCAGGCCAGGGTCGTGCAATGACCAAGTGGCGGCGCGGGGTTGAATCGAATTCCTCGTGTTCTCAAACTCACGAGTAAACTGGGCGAGTAGGTACTCACGCATAAATATAAACGAAATGAAATAATAATAAAAAAAATCATCGCATTATTCATCCCCCTACCAGGCCAGGGTCGTACAACGACCGAGTGGCGGCGCGGGGTTGAATCGAATTCCTCGTGTTCTCAAACTCACGAGTAAACTGGGCGAGTAGGTACTCACGCATAAATATAAACGAAATGAAATAATAATAAAAAAAATCATCGAATTATTCATCCCCCAACCAGGCCAGGGTCGTACAACGACCGAGTGGCAGCGCGGGGTTGAATTGAATTTCTCGTGTTCTCAAACTCACGAGTAAACCGGACGAGTAGGTACTCACGCATAAATATAAACGAAATGAAATAATAATAAAAAAAATCATCGAATTATTCATCCCCCAACCAGGCCAGGGTCGTACAACGACCGAGTGGCGGCGCGGGGTTGAATCGAATTCCTCGTGTTCTCAAACTCACGAGTAAACTGGGCGAGTAGGTACTCACGCATAAATATAAACGAAATGAAATAATAATAAAAAAAATCATCGTATTATTCATCCCCTACCAGGCCAGGGTCGTACAACGACCAAGTGGCGGCGCGGGGTTGAATCGAAAACCTCGTGTTCTCAAACTCACGAGTAAACTGGACGAGTAGGTACTCACGCATAAATATAAACGAAATGAAATAATAATAAAAAAAATCATCGTATTATTCATCCCCCTACCAGGCCAGGGTCGTACAACGACCGAGTGGCGGCGCGGGGTTGAATCCAATTCCTCGTGTTCTCAAACTCACGAGTAAACTGGGCGAGTAGGTACTCACGCATAAATATAAACGAAATGAAATAATAATAAAAAAAATCATCGCATTATTCATCCCCCTACCAGGCCAGGGTCGTACAACGACCGAGTGGCGGCGCGGGGTTGAATCCAATTCCTCGTGTTCTCAAACTCACGAGTAAACTGGGCGAGTAGGTACTCACGCATAAATATAAACGAAATAAAATAATAATAATACAAATCATCGAATCATTTATGCAGGACTCAAAGGAGAAGCGCAACATGTACTGGACTTTAGCTCAAACAAAGCAGTTCGGTCGGTACTGGAGAAATCTTCTCAGAAAGGTGGAGGGGTGGATAGTTGATGCGACGAATAGGGGAGGAAAACAGCTCTCTCTCTCTCTCTCTCTTGAGCTGGAGGGGTAAAGAGAGCAAGTCAGGCCAGTGGATAAATCAATATTTTCCCTCCAACATTTCAACCCACTCTCTGGCTATAAGCGGAGGGAGCGAGCAAAGCGAGACGTTCTCTCTCAGCACCCCTTGGCCTCGCGCTTTTTTTCCACCCCTTGAATATTTCCAAGACAGATGGGCCATCAGGGGTTCTTAAACTAAATCATTCTGTCATTTTCGTCATATTTCATTATCAAACTTCAAATGTTTTTCCACCGTTTATCATAAAGTGAATTCGACCATTTGAATCAAACATTTCAGATTTATATACCTCACTGACATCATTTAAGCTTGGTCGTATATAATTGTTTAATATTTCCTCGTTGATGATGAAGAATCTCATTGAGAACCTCTGAACAACTCTTGGCGCCATTCAAATTCGTCAGAAAATTATATTAAGAGGAGGGGAGAGGGACTCAAGGACAAAGGTGGTCCGCAGGTATCCTCGCTACATTATACAGTCGTATGTCCCAAAAAGAGAACTCTTTCTGCCCCCCACCATCTCTCTCGTTCTCTCTCTCTCTCTCTCTCTCTCTCTCTCTCTCTCTCTCTCTCTCTCTCTCTCTCTCTCTTATTCTCGACACATCATTTGCTATTTCTTCCTGCAAGGCTTGCGTACGCCATTGCTTTTCTTTTCCCCTTTCATTTTTTTTTGTCTCCTTTTTGTTCTTGTCGTTTTTTCGTCATCTTCATTCTTCTTCCGTTCGTCTCTGGCTCTGTGTCGTCTTTTGCCGCGGCTGTTTTGTCTCGTAAGCGTCGCCACGGCTGAACGACGGGCTCCAAAGAGAGAACGGAAGGGTGGAGGACAGATGTAAAAGAAATACGAACAAGCCTCCCTCCCTTCTTCCCTCCCACCCTCTGGCCGCTCACACACACATAGAATGAGAAAGGAAGATCGTATACGTGTCTGTGTGATAGAGGAGGATGAGGAAGGTCGATGGGAAGAGTGGAGGAGAGTTGTGCTATATAGTAATATTACTTGTATATTTTGCCATGAGGCAGAGGCGCAGACGCAAAAGCCCACGCGTCTGTATAGCCTCGAATATGTTATACAGCCAGGAAATGAAACATGGGATACAGTCATTGGCCCAGCAATTGGAAAGCAAAACTGTCCGTGGCTATTCGATGAATGGTATTTCGTAAAGAGAATGGCCCAAGAATTATCATCAATTTTATCGTCCACCTAAGACTACGACGTCACATCGAGATCGTTTTTACGGCCATTTTATATATATATGTCAAATGAGGATTTTATTATAACTGATGGGTAACTTTATGCAATTTTTGTTTCAAAATATCCCAATTTGTCAGTCTCATTTTACGAGTCACGTTGACCTTTTTTTTTACCCTTTCACTTTTCATTTTTAACCTCGTTAGGGCTTAAGGGTACTATTGCAGTTACAGTGTCCATCATTCCTTAAAATCCATGGAAATGGACAATTTTTATCTATTTGATAAAAGGGAATCCTAGGACTTTATTTCGTTGCAAAACATCATTTAAATTTGACTTAAAAAATTGTTGAAATTTTCGCAGTAAACGTCTCGTGACAATATGTCGCAAAACTTACTGCCAAAAGTTCAACACTCCCGACTGACGGTAAGAAAAATCGTAAACCAATTATTCGAGATGATTTCTCATGAAAAATTTCCCACGACAAAAATCTCATCTTGGTAATTTCTCGTCAGTGTAAAAAATATTAGATATTTTCTACTCCAAAGTCCATAGGGTGGCTTTTCATTCGAGGGGATAACAAAAATTTCAAATCTATTTGGATTCCTGCGGGTTATGAGGGAAAGTGAAATTTCTTCCTCTCACTTTTCACTGGCTATACCTCGGGTCTCCAACATCCCCACCAACGGCCAAACTATTGAAATCTCTCGAGTGGCCAATAACTGTACTACCCTTGTGTGTGGGTGAACTCACACAACGGTGAGACAAAACTCGTATACGATATGCGTAAAAGTGCGAAAGACAGTGAGAAGGGCGGGGACGTGTGGTGGGGGGTGGAGGGGGGGGGGGGAATCTCGTCGCTATAGCGGTCCCCCTACAATACCACGAAAAGTAGACCCACGAAGTGAGGGTTCGAAACACACGAAGCCAACACATAGACAGAACGGGGGGGGGAGCGAGAGAGAGAGAGAGAGAGAGAGAGAGAGAGAGAGGGAGGGAGAGAGAGAAAGAAGGAGAACTCACTCACACACACACAAACACATACACACACACACACACATACACACACTAACAGGTAATGTAGGATTTGCCAGGCGGCGTTGTCAGCCAGATCGCGCCACCCAAAAGTGCCCGGAGAACGAAGCAGCGTTTTCATGCACCACACTGTGTGTATTCGACGAGGCGATGTAGCATCGAATAGAGTCAACAATACGAAATTTTTCAACAAATATTACACAATTTTTTTCTGTCATAAAATAAACCACGTGATAATGATTTTTGTAATGAAAAAAAAAAATAAGAGATTCGTGAGATGAAATTTGAGATAAATCATCGACAAAATACGCGGAGTCAATGATGGCGATTAAAAAAAAAGAAAAAAGGATAAAAGTGCAAATGACACAAAAACCTATAGGTGGAAAGAAGAAAGAATGAAAATCGTGTGAAAATAAAACAGAATGGCTGATTTATTTTGAAAAAGAAAAAAAAAAAAAGTGTGAGTGAGTCACGAAAGGATCGATCGGTGAAATGCGAGGAAAAAAAAATTGATACGCAAATTAAATATGAATATTTATAAAATTGCGCGCCATTTCTATAATATTCTCGGCATTGACACACGATGATCCGAGTTATCGCGATGTTGTGACTCGCACTCTAAACACATTACGACATGAATAAAAATGACGAAAAATTGGGAACAAAAAAAAGAAACAAGAATAAAAATTAAAACGAACGATTTGTCGTCATCGCTTTCACTCCATAAGCGATCAACGAATTTTATATTATTGACTCACCCAAGATACGTTGCGTTTATCGTTGTTGTTTTTTTTTTTTTCAATTATTTATTTTTCCTTTTTTTTTTATACACGACAACAATGCTGCTTGTCGTTCAGTTTTCTCGTGGTTATCGACATCCACCCACCACGCGATTATCGCGGTTCACTTCACTAAACTTGAGCTGTAGCGCGAGACCGCAAGCGCGCAATTACACAACAATTTTGAGGGGGTTGAAACAAAAAAAAAGAAAAAAAAAAATGATAACTTTATACCTATGTCAGTGGAACAAATGAAGTGAAAATGAAATTTTTTTTTTGTGAAAAAATGGTTTTCCGACGCTACGCAGGCGATTCGTACGGATTGCAGGTTGTTTCCTCGACGGCAGTCGGGTGGCGAGTGGGTGGGCAGGCGGGGTGGAACTGTGGGTGGGTGGGTGGTTGCCAGTGTGGGTGAGAGTGGGGTGAGAGAGGATCTCTCTCTCTCTCTCTCTCTCTCTCTCTCTCTCTCTCTCTCTCTTTCTCCCCAATAGCACCCCCATTCGCCCATTTCAATCCTCCGGGCATTAGGGGAAAGACGAGAGAACGTTTACTCGACTCACACAACCAAGAATTCTCCTCCTCGCCCACAACTAACGTCCCTTTTCCTATCCGTCTCACTTGCCTATGCTATTCGAGCCCTGTCTTGCCTCTCTCTCTCTCTGGCTCTCTCTCTCTCTCTCTCTCTCTCTCTCTGGCTCTCTCTCTCTCTCTCTCTCTCTCTCTCTCTCTCTCTCTCTCTCTCTCTCTCTCTCTCTCTCTCTCTCTCTCTCTCTCTCCCTCCCTCTCTCCCTCTCTCTCTCTTTCTCTGTACGTGTATATGTGTATATGAAGGTTTCTATACCGATTCCTGATGGGTTTGTGAGAGCGAGCGAGGGTTTTCTATCCATGTGTTTGAGGATATATGTGTATGCCGAGGGTCTCTTGCTCCGCTGTTGCTGCTCCCACTGCTCGTATCGGTGCGTTTCGACCGTTTGCCTCGTACAGCGTTCCTTCTCTCGTCCCTTTTACGTGCATACGACGAAAAGGCGACACACACGCAAGCAAGAACATACACAGGCAATTTGGTTAAATTGTACAGTGATTGGCACATTACAAAAACTCGCAATAAATTAATTGTTTGACCGTCTGTAATAACAAGAGAGTGAGAGGGGGGGGTGGGTGGGTGGGGGGAGGGAGGAACATTTTAATTATTGAGATAAATGAGATAAATTTCGTTTCTTAAGACTATCTCGTGATTATTTATCGCACAAAGGACTTGAGAATTACTAAATTTATGGCAAAAATCGATATCACGTGAAACTTATAATTGAATAAATTAAAGTTTAAATTTAAAACGAATAGATTGACAGATTTTTTAATTAAAGAAAAAACGATGATATTTATTGTCGAGATGACAGCTAAAGTAATTAAAGAATTATGATACAAAAATGAAAACCAAGAGAGAAAGTAATTGACTCATTTGAAAACAAAGGAGACATGGGAAAGATTTTTTTTTTTTATAATTTGATTTAAATTCCGTAAAATTGTAGAACTATAAAATACACGTGAAACAAATATTATTATTTTTACACTTGAGCTTTTTCAATGACTATGAACAAATTGTAGGCTGAAAATCGAAGCAGACATTACAGGCTGCCCTATCGAAAAATAAAAGCGAGAGAATGGAAGAGCCAAATGAAATTTATTATTGAGTCAATATATTGGGACTGATTTACGAGTCTAAAGAAAATTGAAATTATTTATTAAGTTAATAAACTAAAAAAGAATTGACCCATCCAAAATCTCGAAACAAATACTCGTCGACTCCTATCCGTTGTCCTTCTGCTATTGAAAGTGCTGCCAATCACTGTAAAGATAGTCAGCAAAAAATTTGGCTACCCTAGAAAACTCAGACATTTGTCTGTCCCCAGGCATGGCGAGAGGAAACTCGTCACGACTTTGCTCTGTACGCAGGCACGTGTTTCATGGACTCCCCATCTAATCTTTGAGGGGAAAAAGGAGAAGAGAGAGAGAGAGAGATGGAGAGGGAGAAATAGAAGTGGGAGGATCTGTCATGGCGACAGTCTCATGGGGGAGGGTTTGAGGATGCATTTACCCAGGAGGACATTCTCTCTTAGAGATAGAAACTTTCCTCTACCATTTATTATATCAGGCAAACTCATTGACAAAGTTGTAGAAAAGTTTTTACTGACCATATTGTAAATGAAGGGCTAAGAAAATTAAAAAAAAATCAAAAGGCAATTATTTTGTGTTTCTATGAGAACTACGTAAAAGAATATTATTGCATCCCTTATTCTGTTTATCACATTTCTCCTCAGCCAGTGCTCTGGATTTATCTATATATATAGATATATATATATATATAATCGCAGTGACCTCTCTGCAGTGGTAGAATTAATAGCTGTGGGAAAGTAACAGCCCGATGCCCGAACTTTCCGAGAATTCTCATGAGGGTGGTTTTCTCAGAATGTTATAGAAACTGTTCTAAATTCGCGTAGTATATGCGAGCTCGTTCTACAGTTTTCATGTAGCGAGAAATTAGCTGGTAGTTAAACCTCCGAGGAGTCGAGACAGAGTTGAAAATACGAGGTCATTGAGGCTATTTTTCTTTTTTCCAACCCTTATGAAAATTATAGGTGAGGTCTCGCACTGATGGCTGAGGTGTACCATGGATTTTTTTTTTTATTGGATTTATTGCATAAGAATAATAAACAAATAAATGATATTATTCGTTTACTCATGCCCTTAGTGTTATATAAAAATATTAAAAATGGAGAATTATATTCTCCAACGAAAGAATTAATCATTCGCAGTATATGTTAAAGTTTTACACGTTCAAATGCTCGGGATAATTGTATTACTTGTACACTAATTGCTGAAATTATAAGCGAAAGTGTGATAAAATTTCAAAGGGATGATAAACGAGTAAGGGTAGAACTGTAGAGAATATGACGAGGCTTGTAGTTCGATAGAGTCCCGCAAAATTTTCGAGCGGCAGCACTCAATCGAACTGTGACTGCTGTAGCAAATTTCTATTTAACCGACTCGCATCTCGATTCGAGAGTGCATTTGAGAGTCTGGAAACTAGAGATAACTGCGCACCCAACTGATCCTCGAGTGACGGACAGTACAGTAGAATCTTTCAGGATCACGAAATGAGGGCTTCCCACTCGCAACAGAGTACAGAGAAATTTTGGCCAGATGCCAGCAGCATCTTCTCACAGCTCTGTCAAACTGCTCTGTCAAATTGTGTGCCAGAGGGTGAACCTTCGGTGGGCAGTGGGGTAGTTCTCAGATTGCCACACAGTTATTCCGGCTTATTAAATTCTCCGTCCGACCAATAAATTTTTTCATGCACTTTTTCTTCGCTAACTTTGAGATAATTTGAGTTTGACATAAAAAAATGTATCCCCAAACATGCAAAAGAAATACTACTGGAATTTATACCTCATTGGTCGTCGCTGGATCATCCCTATGGTCCCAACCAATCAACAGATGAAATAGAAAAAAAAGAGAAGAAGAAGAAGAAGAAGCAGAAAAAAAAATTAAAACTTTCATTTCTACGCTCAAAATTTTACTGCCATTCTTATCAATTGCGATGATTTAAATTTTATCTTTCAAATGAAATGGAAAAAACTGAACTTCAATAAAATAAATGTCACATTGTATATCTGTCGTATTTTAATTTCCAATTTTCCAAAGATCTTCATCCTCCTTGTCACCAATCACAAGATTTATTATTATCTGAGAAAATTTAAGGCGAGAGTAAGAAAAATGTTTAAATGTTACACAAGTGGATGAGGATAGAAAACACATCAGTAGCAGCAGCAGCACCAGCAGCTCGTACTTCGTGAAAATCTATTTATAATCTGAAGCATTCTTATACGATCTATCTTGGCTGTTTCTCCTCGAGTCATTAGATAGAATGGAATATCGGGTAATACCAGAGTCATTATTCCATTATATTTCCCAGCAGAATTTATCTTATCTCTTGATAAGATTACGATGAATATTTCATTCGATGAAGAAAATGGAAAATATAAAAATTGATTTAAAAGAATGAACAATCTTTTGACACATTAACATTATTTATCTCACGTTAGATTTATTCATTTGTGGAGATAAATAATTATTAATTTTAATGATCAACGAGAGAATGATCTATTGAACGGAAAATTTAAACGAACGAGTATCGTCGATTTGAAAAAAAATATATATATATAGAGTCACATGACGTGCCAAAAGCGTCATGAGCACGCAGCAGCAGAAGCACCATATCAGCGTCCAAGAGAGAGTGAAGCGATTCGGTGGTTGCCAGTGCGCCGAGGGTGGTCGAACCCTTAAGGCTCTCTTTCTCTCGGGTTCGTGACCTCGTGTCCAACTTTAACCGGAATATTTATCGCAAAAGTCTCCATGGGTGCCTTTGAGACATTTTCAATTATCATTTGACTCTCGTTAAAATTATTAAAAAAAAAAAATGAGAGATGATAATAAGTGACAAAATATTACTCTAGTGATGCGATGAATGATTTAAGGATCAGAGGATATACGTGTGTGTGTGTGTGTGTGTCGTTGAAATAAGAAAAATGCTCGATAGATTATTAAAAATTGTTTAAAGAAAATAAACAAAAAATAGCGAGCGAGATGATTGAGTGCCCTTAAGAAATTGAAATCTGATGGAGAATAAAATGATAATTAAATGTTATTAATTTGGCAATTGTGATGAAAATAATAATAATAATCTAGTAGAGGTTTTTCCTCGCAAACTCGACGTTGATAGGAAGTATACAGAGAGCTGTCGTTTCTTCGGCTTGCGAGGTCGACCGCCCGCCAATCAATACGGCACGGCCCGACACTCGTTTTGCCTCGAAAGCTCCGTACACTCCGGCAAGCTTTCCCACCACCACCACCACCACCACCACCACCACCACCACCACCACCTCCACCACCATCATCATCAACAAAAGTGAGAGAACCACCGCGCCCCCTCGTTCGAAAGACCATCAACGGTGGCGAGGCAGCCGGCCAGGCAGCACCAGCGCTGCTTTTCGTCTCGTCTAGCCTGTGTGTGTGTGTGTGTATGTGTGTGCGTGTGTGTGTGCGTTATCCGTCGTCTCCTCCAACTGAGGAATATACTCTCTATAACACCGCCCGAAACTCTATTTTTACTTCTCCCTTAACGCTGTTCTCTTCTGTTGCTGCTGCTGCTACTGCTGCTGCTACTGCTGCTGCTGCTGCTGCTGCCGCTGCTGCTGCTGCTGCTGCTGCTGCTGCTGCTGCTGCTGCTGCTGCTGCTGCTCTCGTTGCTGCTTGATCCGATACTGGTCTACTCGTGGGACACAAGCAAACGTGTCGACTGGTGCATTGACGACAACGAGAACGACGAAGACGACGACGACGACGACGACGATAACGTCAAGGACAAGGACGACGATAACGACGACGACAACGACGAAGACGACGACGATGACGACGACGACGACGATGACGACGACGATGACGACGACAATGACGATGTCGATGACGATAATGATGAGAATGATGATGATGACGATGACAATGATGATGACGATGGCGATGGCGATCGCGATGACGATGACGATGGCGATGAAGATGCCAATGACCATGACGACGACGACAACGACAACGAAACTCCGGCTGAGCCACCACTGACAGAAGCATCACACGACGACGCTTAATCAACCAACCCAGCCTGCGTTCTCGAAAATTATCCGGACGTGCGCGAACATCGCGAAAACCCATGTGAAAAATTTCATGATGAACTTTGCGTGAATGGAAGATTGAAGAAAAAAATTATTGAAGAGATAATTTAAAAAAAAAAAAATGGGATAGTGAATAAAATCCAGCAAATGAAGAGCTTTTTGAAGGATAATTCAGTGGTAAACAATTATTTTTCGGCTGTCAATGAAAAGATGAATCAAGTATAGCCAAGTAATAAAACCGAAAAAAAAATACGAGCAACGATCCCAATGGCTTGTACGAGAGAATTTTTTTCTCTGGAGCATAAAAACTTTTCGCACGAGCTTCGTAATTGTTGAAATAATTTGACTGATTGCCCAAAAAATGATGAAATCTTTTGAATTGTCAAATATGTGATTGAATCATTGGAGCAAGTTCGTTCGCTGTAAGGACATTGAGGCAAAGCAAAGCCTGTCTTCTTATTTATTATTTCATAACAAAAGATTTTTGTATAAAAGCTCCGAAGAGGATAAGCGACTGTTGGGTGGTGGGGGGGATGAGGAGGAGAAGAGGGGCAGGGGTTAATCGAGGCCATTGTTGACTGCTGGTACTGGCTCGTGTGTGTTAACCAAACTAAAGCTTCAAGCCAGAAGTGAGGAACGTGGGTTTTGAGTGCGCGAGAGTACACGAGTGTGTCCTTCTTCGTGTATCTGTGAGCTAACCCATTTTATTGCGTCTCTGTGTGTGTATGTGTGTGTGTGTGTGCTTCGCGTATTTTCTTCACACGCGTGTCTCTGTGTGCGTGCATTCGTCTGTGTTTGTGTGAGAACCTACATCAATAGAGGAGGGAAGAGAGAAGATAGTGAGGCGGAAGAAGGAAGAAAAAAAATTGGATATAAGCGGCACAGAGTAAGGCGGGAAATAAATGAAGCATGCGCAAGTCCGGACATTTAATGGGAAGGTTGTACGGTGTGTAGAGAGAAGGCAAAAGAGAGAAGAGTGAGAGAGCACCCTCTCGTCATAGGGAGAGAGCGAGAGAGGGTGGCTGGATATATTCACTCATATATATAAATATATATATATATATTCATATATATATATATATATATATATATATAAAAGCAAAAGAGAAAAGAGAGAGAGCACCCTCTCGTCATAGGGAGAGCGAGAGAGGGTGGCTGGATATATTCACTCATATATATATAAATACATATATATATATTCATATATATATATATATATATATATATAAAAGCAAAAGAGAGAAGCGAGAGAGCACCCTCTCGTCATAGGGAGAGCGAGAGAGGGTGGCTGGATATATTCACTCATATATATAAATATATATATATATATTCATATATATATATATGTATAACATGTATACATATGTATGTTGATATATACATGTATATATGTATATATAAGCAACAACGAGGCAAAGTGGAGTGGGTGGGAGTGTTGGTGAGTGAGACGAACGAGGTGGTCGTGTTATAGGGGGTGGTGTTAGTGGTGGTGGTGGTGGTGGTGGTGCGTTGTGCAACGTGTGGGTAACCTGTGGGGGTGCAGAGAGCATGAGGGGTTCGGGCGAGGCCCGGCGAGATGGCCCCGGAGGACCAGGGTAAGGAACGCGATCGGTCTCACCACCTCCCACCTGCACCACCTGAAAATTCTTCGACATCATCCACGCGGCGTTATTAACGTCACGACGAACTGTAAAGCGAGCTTAAGACTCGCTTTCAATCGCATGGATCATGCTAGAGGTGAGAAAAAATCCTTTTTTTTCGTTTCAAATTTCTGTCCTAATTAGCCGCGTCAATAGTTTTGTTTTATTTTAGGAAAAAAAAAATACTTCCTTTTTTATGCCAAGGACCATTTGAATGACAACCAATTAACGATTTACTGATTATTTCGAGATTGGAAAAAATTAATATACACTGCTCAATCCTTGTGGTAAATTATTAATTTTAATATCGATCAATTTATAATGATAAACATTTTTTAATTACTGTATTATTCCATAATAAAACATTACGTTGTTTGAATTAATGTCAGAATTTTTTTAACGATTTTTCGTTAACGCGTTCGGTATTTTTTGGGGTTTTAAATTTGTTTTACATTGGAAATTAATTTAGAATGAATTTTAAACGTGTCGCCAACATATGAGAACAACTGTTGCATCTTCGTGTAATTATTCGAAAGTCCAAAATGGTATAATGTGAAAATTATCGTGAGGATTATTCGAGCTGTTTAAAGTCATCGTGGGTCTCTCGTTTCTATACGATATCGACTTTATCGGTTATCAAACGAATCTTTCTATCCTCTGCTCCTCTGTAAACCGGAAATTATTTCCGGCTTTGGGATTCTCGCGACATCGCTCTCTCTCTCGTAATCCACGTAGCAGATTCTCGAGTAAGCTCGTGTAATTCGTTTGAAAGCACATCAAGAGCGACAGCCGTTTCGATTCTAATTGGGTTTTGATAAATACGAGACGGTGAATCAATTTACTGGCACGCTCAGAGTCTTGGACGGAATCGAGTATGATTCGATTTCTTCATTTCCATCATTGATAAAATTTCGTTAAAGGATAAATAAAGTAGCACTCGATACTATCGAGCAATTTTCATTAAAGTTCTTCAAGTCTTCGATTTACAAGTGCAAGCTTGGAAAAATACGCGTTTATTCCCATGGAGAATTTACTGGAGAATTTACTCCTATAATGGAGTCTGAGTTGTTCGATGGGGGTTAAAAATAAATGTCCCGGAGCTATTTCTCGATCAATGGCATGTCGAATAATCAACGAAGCTTTTCATTTTATCTCATTTTTCCCTCTTGTTTATTCGTTAGTCCATATCGTTCGATTCTTAAGAATAATGAGGGGGATGAAAAAAAAAAAATGAATTATTGAGACGACAGGATATGAGATCGATTGGAAATAAATATTTTTCAGATGTCGACCGGAATCGGTGCAACTGCAATGGGAATCGGCGTTAGTCACGGGACCGATAGTAACGAAGGGGGTGGTTGTCGTTTAAGGCAGAGCACGACTCAGGCGTCTGGAACGTCACAGCAACAACAACAAAACAGCGGCAATACACAACAATTGTCGCAGCAAACGTCACAGCAATTGCAGCAATCGTCCCAACAGGAACAGCAGCAACAGAGACAACAAGGGATGGGTCTAGCCGGTCGTTCCAAGAAGGACAACTGTTGCCTTTGCTGGTGCTGTTGCTGCAGTTGCTCGTGGTATTAACGTTACCCTATTAATTTTATTTAATGGAAAATCATATTATTAATATTGCAACTTGGCCACCAACTTTTTTAAATCAAATATATCAAATCTCCCCAATTACTATTAATTAATTAGAAATGATTTTACTTTTTTTTTCTCCAGACTTTTTTAGATCAAGATTCCTATCAAATATATCAAATCTCCCCAATTACTATTAATTAATTATAAATCATTTTACACGGTTTTTCTCCACGAAGGATATTTATTTTGTGCAATTCCAAATACAAATAAATGTCTGGGGATAGAATTAACGATCCGTTGATGCATTTGATAAGAAAACACGATAGGGTAAAATTTCATAACGGGAAAAGGAAATAATGACATTTAGCACCCCATATCGCATACCCCATCCAAATGCGGCAACGAAAAAAATACGATGGAGAATCATATTATTAATATTGCAACTTGGCCACCAACTTTTTTAGATCAAATATATCAAATCCCCGCAATTGATATTAATTAATTAGAAATAATTTTACACGGTTTTTCTCCACGAAGGATATTTATTTTGCAATTCCAAATACAAATAAATGTCTGGGGATAGAATTAACAATCCGTTGATGCATTTGATAAGAAAACACGATAGAGCCAAATTTAATAACGGGAAAAGGAAATAATGACATTTAGCACCCCATATCGCATACCCCATCAAAATGCGGCAACGGAAAAAATACGATTGAGCAAAATGTCATAACGGGAAAAGGGGGAAAAAATAACATTCAGTACCTCGCCACATACCCATTTAAAATGAGGCAACATAATATGTTTTTTATGAGGTATCGTGATGTCTGGAAGATTATCCTAACGTTCCACTCCTTCCTATCAGGGCGCGCGAGGAACAATTAAAACTTTAAGATCAAAATAAACTTATACTTGATCAATTGTGGAGCCAATTTATGTATGCTTTTTTATGCTTCGTTATGCTTAAAATTGCTTCGTCTCGGATCATATCGTTATAACAAACTCGATAAAAAATAGGAAAATAGAGAAAGGGCAAAAAAGATCTTAGGGACAACGTATAGATCAATACGTGATTTTTTGACCTTACTATGGACAACTTTTAGAGTGTCGAGTTGAGAAAGTATTCACACTGTAATTCGAATAGAAACAAATATTGTTCATAACTTTTCTTAAAAAAAAAAAAAAACAATAATGATATTTGATACACGAGATGCCAAAAGTTATAATTTTCAATTTATGGCAATAACTACTCATTGTGAGTCGTGTATTTCACGAATATGCTTACAATTGCTTCGTCTTGGATCATATCGTTATAGCAAACTCGATAAAAAAAAAATAGGAGAATAGGGAAAGGGCAAAAAAGAGCTTAGGGGCAACGTATAGATCAATACGTGATTTTTTGACGTTACTATGGATAACTTTTAGAGTGGCGAGTTGAGAAAGTATTCACACTGTAATTCGAATAGAAACAAATATTATTCATAACTTTTCTTAAAAAAAAAAAAAAACAATATTCGATACACGAGATGCCAAAAGTTATAATTTTTAATTTATGGCAATAACTATTCATTGTGAAATAATATTGGATAGTTTTTTTTAATTGAATTGGTGCTCATGCCTCGTATAGTACATATCGCATTTACGTGTTGATACGATGATGGAGGTTAACAGGGGGATTTTAACGAGAGGGATGTCAAAAGCTCTGTTCTCTTTATTTCTTCTTGCGGCCGTTTTTTTCCCTGTCCGGGCACTCAACGTTGAAATTGCTGAGGAAAATTGAGGTGTACACGAATGCTCGAGAGTGAGGAGAAAAGTTGCTGAGTCTCGTTGGTACGCCTCGGGGAAATTCGCTCTCAGAGCTATGACTCTTCAGACCGCACACTTCGTCGACGTCGTCGTTGTCTTCGTCGTTGTCTCCCTCTTAGCGGTGATGACGAAGAGCTGCTGGCGTATAACATGTTGCAAAATTTCTTCTTTCTTTTCCAAGCACGAAATCTTTTATGCTCGCAACTTGAAACTCGTTTTGTACTATGCAACTATCTGTTAGAGGCGAAATAGATCTTCTTTAATATTTTCCGCAAAAAAAAGCCATTTGTGCTTTCATTCATTTTTTTTAAGTAAAAAAAAAAACTCGGGTTAAAATATAAAAATTAAAAATGTAAATAAGCCTTTGGAGGCTTTTACTCCCCGAGACCCCCTTGAAATATTTCTACACAGCATAATATTCATGGCGTTTCTCACCCTCGCAATGACTACACATTATACGATTCTACTTCATATTATTAATTATGTTTGGGTTATTGCTAGCATACTATCACATCGTTACATAAAATCGATGAACTCATTTTTTTTTATTTTCTTTTTTTAATGTACAATTACACTACAATTATATAAAGTAATAATTTTATATAATTATGGGATCCCTCTTGTCACGCTGTCGTTTTTTGGCATTTTATCGATTTTTATTAACGAATATATTGTTGATGATTGTCGCGATAAATAAATTACTAAGGGAACATTTTATAACTTTTACTGAACTTTGGCTCTGAACTGATAATTATGTTTACGTTATTGCTAGCATATCGTTACTTAAAATCAATGAACTCATTTTTTTTTATTTTCTTTTTTTAATGTACAATTACGCTACAATTATATAAAGTAATAATTTTATATAATTATGGGATCCCTCTTGTCACGCTGTCGTTTTTTGGCATTTTATCGATTTTTATTAACGAATATATTGTTGATGATTGTCGCGATAAATAAATTACTAAGGGAACATTTTATAACTTTTACTGAACTTGGGCTCTGAACTGATAATTATGTTTACGTTATTGCTAGCATATCGTTACATAAAATCAATGAACTCATTTTTTTTCATTTTCTTTTTTTAATGTACAATTACACTACAATTATATAAAGCAATAATTTTATATAATTATGGGATCCCTCTTGTCACGTAGTCGTTTTTTGGCATTTTGTCGATTTTTATTAACGAATATATTGTTGATGATTGTCACGATAAATAAATTACTAAGGGAACATTTTATAACTTTTACTGAACTTGGGCTCTGAACTGATAATTATGTTTACGTTATTGCCAGCATATCGTTACTTAAAATCAATGAACTCATTTTTTTTTATTTTCTTTTTTTAATGTACAATTACGCTACAATTATATAAAGTAATAATTTTATATAATTATGGGATCTCTCTTGTCACGCTGTCGTTTTTTGGCATTTTATCGATTTTTATTAACGAATATATTGTTGATGATTGTCGCGATAAATAAATTACTAAGGGAACATTTTATAACTTTTACTGAACTTTGGCTCTGAACTGATAATTATGTTTACGTTATTGCTAGCATATCGTTACTTAAAATCAATGAACTCATTTTTTTTTATTTTCTTTTTTTAATGTACAATTACACTACAATTATATAAAGTAATAATTTTATATAATTATGGGATCCCTCTTGTCACGTAGTCGTTTTTTGGCATTTTATCGATTTTTATTAACGAATATATTGTTGATGATTATCGCGATAAATAAATTACTAAGGGAACATTTTATAACTTTTACTGAACTTGGGCTCTGAACTGATAATTATGTTTACGTTATTGCTAGCATATCGTTACTTAAAATCAATGAACTCATTTTTTTTCATTTTCTTTTTTTAATGTACAATTACGCTACAATTATATAAAGCAATAATTTTATATAATTATGGGATCCCTCTTGTCACGTAGTCGTTTTTTGGCATTTTATCAATTTTTAAACTTTGTATCACAATTAAAATATTTTATTAAATCGAATGAATTCGGTTGGTTGACAACTGGAGCTACAAAAGCGCTGCGCGCAGAGTCCAGGAAAAAAAAAATTGTGAACTTCGCAAGAGTACTATATCGGGATATGTCAGATAGGTTGTGGTTATTCGGTTAATCAGAAAATATATGTAATCGTACAGAGAATACTGTACACGTTGATATTTGAGAGAACACATCATCCATCTCAGAAAATAATGATGAAAATTCTGGGATGTATTACGATGCGTCAAAGTGTAGAGGGTTCGATTGTGGACGCAGCCCGACGACCCATATGATAATAAAAATATGTCGAGACGCATGCGCCTTTAAATCTAGTACATATGGGACATTCCATGCCAAATCGACAAGCCCTTAACTATCTTTCTTCGAGATTTGGTCTCTATTTTTTTGAACAATTGTTACAACCCTAAGAGGCGTACAATTTTTTTTGTAATTTTTTTTAGCCAGCCCTTATCTGATAATGATTTTTAGAACAAAAAATTGCACACAATTGAAAAATTTGAAAAAATACACGAAAATTTTGTGTTAGATGTAAAAAAAATTCTAACCATATTTCTGAGTATGTCATTGACTCTGGAAAAATATTACGATACATTTTGAGAAGTTGGTGTATTGCAAACCTTCGAGTACATTAGTTTGTATATCATCCTGGATAATTTCCTGACACATATATATGTATATATCATATATATGTATGTGTCTATATAGTATATTCAAGTACATATGTACTGTGGTCTATCTCACATATGTATATATCATATATATGTATGTGTCTATATAGTATATTCAAGTACATATGTACTGTGGTCTATCTCACATATGTATATATCATATATATGTATGTGTCTATACAGTATGTTCAAGTACATATGTACTGTGGTCTATCTCACATATGTATATATCATATATATGTATGTGTCTATACAGTATGTTCAAGTACATATGTACTGTGGTCTATCTCACATATGTATATATCATATATATGTATGTGTCTATATAGTATATTCAAGTACATATGTACTGTGGTCTATCTCACATATGTATATATCATATATACGTATGTGTCTATACAGTATGTTCAAGTACATATGTACTGTGATCTATCTCACATATGTATATATCATATATACGTATGTGTCGATACAGTATGTTCAAGTACATATGTACTGTGGTCTATCTCACATATGTATATATCATATATATGTATGTGTCTATATAGTATATTCAAGTACATATGTACTGTGGTCTATCTCACATATGTATATATCATATATACGTATGTGTCTATACAGTATGTTCAAGTACATATGTACTGTGATCTATCTCACATATGTATATATCATATATATGTATATGTTTATACAGTATGTTCAAGTACATATGTAGTGTGTTGTACACACTATATACAAAAGCAGTGACCAAGCAGGGCAATGAATGTTAAGAGTAACGAAATCATAATGTGCTGTATGTTGATCGTTATACTATCTATACATTATGTCTTATATATATATAAACGAAGTTTAAACATCAATTTCTTTTTCCCTGTTTCACGCTGCAAAAGCAGGAATAAATGGTAAGCAAGAGGCCCACACGGGGCCCATCTCTCTCTTTTTCTTTATCTCTCTCTCTCTCTCTCTCTCTCTCTCTCTCAATCTTCATACTTCTCTCTGGGATCCATGTATGCTTGTTTATTATTTCGGGTTCCTCTTTTGCTCTCTGCTGCACAGCATCCAATTCCTTCCCATTCGCTTGTACGCCTTGTAGCTCTTGATGAAAACGGGGTTACGCATATAAACACGTGTTCGACTGTTCTCTGGACCATCGTTTTCATTTTTTCTCCCCATTTTTTTCCATTTCCTATCGCACTGAGTAAACTGGAAGAAGATAATTTTTCGATGAACAGCGTAAACAACAAACCTGTCCGATGCGGGTCGTAAAAATGTTGTTACGCAAGGATTTTTCCTTTATACTTTTGCCTTTAACGCTTTCCACCCCTCAGCACCCACTTTAACACCTACGCTTCTCTCCATTATGTACCAGCTGCTATATATATATATGTATAAGAGTTTGCCTATTCAATCCCGTTTTTGCGTCTCGCAACACGATGTGCTGGCTCTCTCTCTCTCTCTCTCTCTCTCTCTCTCTCTCTTCCTTTCTTACCACCCACATCCCTTCAACCCTCTACCTACGACATCGTCGAGAAGCTCACACTGTAAAATGACAACAGGGTTCTCGTTTCCCCCTGGAGGATGTGGGATGTGAACGATACAATTCGTGGTTATCCATCAGCTATCGACCATTATATCATTATAGATGTATCAGCCTTGAACGATGACAAAGAGAGGGGGCGAGAGAGAGAGAGAGAGAGAGAGAGAAATACTGGGGTGCCAATTTTATACATATTTTTGTAAGTTTTTTTTTTTGTCCCATTGCTTATACTGGATCCACCCCAGTACTTATCATACCTCGAGAGTCTGTCATACTCCACTCTCTGGAGTTTATTTAATTCCCTGAGGGATATTGGAGAACGCGACGACCCGCCCAAATCTATATTGAATTTTTTGTATTTGCTGTTTTTTTTTTTTTTTTTATGGTTCGATTAAATGGTTTTAAGAATTACGTTTGATTTGAGGAAACTTATATAACTGACAGTCACATCCAGAAATTATCGACAAAAATGA
This sequence comes from Dyspetes luteomarginatus, assembly GCA_963669185.1. Lineage (NCBI taxonomy): Eukaryota > Metazoa > Arthropoda > Insecta > Hymenoptera > Ichneumonidae > Dyspetes > Dyspetes luteomarginatus. The sequence goes on along the minus strand of OY769909.1, from coordinate 17,531,871 downwards.
CACTTGTACAAAGTTCAATCAGGTCATTGCCTGACCAACATTGATCAATATATAGAATATCGAGGATGCTCGATTCTGTGCTTTCATCTAAGAATGAACCAATTTTATATAATTATTTTAAGTCATTTTAATTTTATATAATTATTTTCATTTTTCACATTTTTTAAAAGACTTTCCTATCAATATTGTAAAAATGATAATTCATTTACTTTGAACTTTCTACATCTTAAAAAAAACGACGACTGATTATATTGTTGAAAAAAACTTACTATATTTTCTATTAATATCTGTTTGATATCCTGATTTTGTTTAAGCTCGATATGATCTTAGCAATTTCGAAATAAATTATTCCTTCAAATTTTAACGTCATCGCGATGAGTTAAAAATTCCGGAAATATTTTAAACAATAAATTTTATAAACAATCAAGCTGATTTGATTAAAATTTGATAAAATTTTCATTATACATACCAAAGAAACAAATTATTTATTACTGACAATGAGTAATTATTAGTAATGAACATTTTGAAGCTTTTCTCTTTTATTTTTGACAAATATTTCGCAATAATAAATCGAATTAATATGAGACAAATTGAAAAAATAATAATTAAAATATATAAAAACCAAATAAATTATTCTGAATCAAAACCTCAATCTCGCAGTAAAATGCCAGTAAAATGTTTAAAAAAAATTCTAACGAAAATATTTCGTTTTCACAGTTTGGCTGCAGTTGGTACCGGAAATGGGACTGGAACAGGAGCCGGAAGCGATCAGGGAAGTCGAAGAGGTGGTGATCTCGGTGTCGGCGGTGACCTGTTGGCTGGTAATGCGGGTAATGGCCTCGACGGTCTGGACGGTCTCGACGTTGCTATAGAGTGTTGCAGCCTCGAGGAGGTCAGGGCCTGGGGCACGTCATTCGATCAACTGATGAGATCACCAGCCGGTAGAAAGCTCTTTCGCGAATTTCTCGTACGCGAATGGAGCGCCGAGAACATCGCGTTTTGGTTGGCCTGCGAGCAGCTCAAACGGGAAAATGATCCCGAGAAAATCGAGGAAAAGGCGCGTTACATCTACGAGAATTACATATCGATACTTTCGCCGAAAGAAGTGAGTGAAAAAAATCCCAATATTGATCAATAATAATTTGAATTAAGCATGCCAAGAAGGAAAAAAAAATCTTTTATTATTGCTTCAAATTAATGAAAAAGACAGACAGGATTTTACACATTTTTCAATATTTTAAATAAATTGCTTTGATCGCGAGAACGTTTTAAAAATTTCAGTATTTAAATCAAAATTTGCTCCATAAATGGAATAACAAGAGATGATATTTCGAATTTAATTTAGCAAAAATTAATAATAAGATTCAGTTTTTTATATGAAATTTTTTAATTATCCAAAATAATATTAAGTAATTAATTTATCTCGAGTGAACGAGCTTTTTTTTGTTTTTTGTTATTGCAATTTTCGATCGTTTTGAAAAAATAAAACGTTCGTAACGTTCATACTGACGCAAATCTCCGACGAAAAGAGGATTGAGAGAGATTATTAAAATTGAAACTTGTACATTGCTTTCACCCAATTTTCTTCTATTCACGTAGGCCCTTCTGCGAATGACTAACAATTGAGAAACTAAATTTACCACAAAGGGGTCGTTGTAAATGGAGGAAAATTATAAGGAAGCAATTTTCCAGTTTTTTTTTTGTTTTATTCCCAGAAACAAAAATCGATGTTGATCCATGATCAAGGCAGTTAAATTGCGTGTTACTTCTCCTATTCACGTAGGCCCTTCAGTGAATGACTCACAATTGAGAAACTAAATTTACCACAAAGGGGTCGTTGTAAATGGAGGAAAATTATAAGGAAGCAATTTTCCAGTTTTTTTTTTTGTTTTATTCCCAGAAACAAAAATCGATGCTGATCCATGATCAAGGCAGTTAAATTGCATGTTACTTCTCCTATTCACGTAGGCCCTTCAGTGAATAACCCACAATTGAGAAACTAAATTTATCACAAAGGGGTCGTCGTAAATGGAGGAAAATTATAAGGAAGCAATTTTCCAGTTTTTTTTTTGTTTTATTCCCAGAAACAAAAATCGATGTTGATCCATGATCAAGGCAGTTAAATTTGCGTGTTACTTATCTCAATCATGAATTTATTTGTCTCCATCTTTGCTATATTGTTCCATGTGCTTTCCGCGTGCAGATAATTACGAATTGTTCGTTGCAAGAGAAAAAAAAAATAGAACGATCAAAGTTGGCTGAATGCATTAATGATATATGGGGGAGGGCAAAAGATAGATTTAATCAGGGACACGCGAGAAAAAAATTACCTTGTGGCCTGAAAACAAACCCTCTGGCTTTGTACTGTGTGCACTGTGCACGGTTTTTACTCCCATATATTTCCGATATATATATATATATATATATATATATATATATATATATATATATATATATATATATATATATATGACATATAGATTTTTTTGCCGTTATACATCCGGATATATGAAATATATATCATTGGATACACTTTATTTTCATGTGAGATAACATTAAAAATATATATTGTGTATATATATATATATATGCGTCATACAGATTATTCCATATGGCGCAAATCCGCAAAGAGAAACATTGAGCGAGAGCTCCAAGAGCCTTGTCGACCAATCTCTTTCCCGAAGTAGGGCGCGAACGAACGGAAAGAGCAAAGTTTTTTTTGTCACCCTCACGTACAACCCCCGTCGATATTCCAATACCCAGATGTACGATGTCACGATGTCCTTATACTCTACATATATATATATATATATATATATATATATATACAATATATATTTATGTTCTATTTCGAGTTCTCTCACTCTCGGCTGTCCTTCTGCGTCTCCTTTTCTCTTTATTCTACTTCTGACATTCAAGCTTTCATTGCACAGTGGCATCCGCAGTGCCCATTTTAGTATTTCTCTCTCTCTCTCTCTCTCTCTCTCTCTCTTTGCTCCTATCCCACAATCCCAGATAATGCTCGAAGCTTTTGTTGGCGATGAGCGATGACCCAAAAATTACGCTGGCCAAGTTCACATCTTGGAAAATATTCATTTGGAATATGGTCCGATTATGTTTTGTGTGTCCAGCACATCTCGATCATTCCGCAGAGCTCACAATATTTTTGCTCTTTTTGCACAGTTGTCCATCTATTTTCAGCACACAATTTTTTTCTCAATATCCATTTATAAAATCAATATCATTTGGAAATGTCCTATATAGTTATTAATTTATCGAAAGTCATTAAGTGATTAACTTTTTTACCCGTGACACTTGTAATTTTGCGAGTAAATATTCAATGCAATAATATGAAATTATTTAAAAAGTATATCGTTGGATATTTTATATGCAGAGTTTGCCACGAATTACATTTTTTTTTTTTTTTTATTGACGAACTATTTCCACATAGAGGAATTTTTCTATTGGAGCAGCAAATAGTTCGTTGCTGTGGTAAAACTTTTATTTGTAAAGCTCGCCCTGGCAGCTCAACAATGCTGATCGGCTGCCCGAGCAAATATGATTTTTCTCTGTTAACAAAATCGTCATTTGCTCCAGTTTCATCTACAAAGCGGTCAACGCTCGACCCACTATTCGACACATCCCACAAATTCGTACGTAGCTCGATTTACCTAACACTCACCCCTCGATAAATTCAACCCCTAATATCGGAATTCTTAATAGGGTACACTTTGGGCATGGGCTAGTGGGCTGCTTGAAATAGAAAATACACATAGTCAAATTCATCGTAATGAGGGAATAGATAGTCGGAAATCAAAAATTATTCGTAAGCTCACTTTTTCATTGTTCGATTATACTTTTCTTCGATCTAACAATGAATTTTGCTACGTTTATGGAACGAAGTTAAGTTTCATCTACGAAGCGGTCAACGCTCGACCCACAATTCGACACATCCCACAAATTCGTACGTAGCTCGATTTACCTAACACTCACCCCTCGATAAATTCAACCCCTAATATCGGAATTCTTAATAGGGTACACTTTGGGCATGGGCCAGTGGGCTGCTTGAAATAGAAAATACTCACAGTGAAATTCATCGTAATGAAGGATAAGATAGTCGGAAATCAAAAATTGTTCGTAAGCTCACTTTTTCATTGTTCGATTATACTTTTCTTCGTCCTAACGATGAATTTTGCTACGTTTATGGAACGAAATTAAGTTTCATCTACAAAGCGGATAGTCAGAAATTAAAAATTGTTCGTAAGCTCACTTTTTCATTGTTCGATTATAATTTTCTTCGATCTAACAATGAATTTTGCTACGTTTATGGAACGAAATTAAGTTTCATCTACAAAGCGGATAGTCGGAATTAAAAATTGTTCGTAAGCTCACTTTTTCATTGTTCGATTATACTTTTCTTCGTCGTAACGATGAATTTTGCTACGTATAATGGAATGAAATTGAAGTGCAGAATGATAGCTAATTATAAATACAGATCATAGTCACGAATTTAGAATGAATGAAAGAAAAACCTGTGAATCGGTCAATACTTCGCCACCATTTGGCCAGACCTTGATGAAACTGAAAATTATGCAATGAATGAATGAAGAAATGACTGGCACCACTAAATACATCCCGGTAGTAAAATTTCTCATGGCGACAGATGGACGAACCGAAATAGCATCGTCGAGCAATATTGGCATATGATGGCCACTATTTATTCCACCGTTCATCCCCCTCAATAGGAATGTGCCCTGCATCTCGTCACTATGGATGTGGGGGGGGGGGGGGGAGCATTGTATGTATTACATAAGAGAGACAAAATTTTGCTCTCTTATGTAATGGCTTTTAAACAATAATTTGGTGCCATATCGAAATTAAAATGTCAATAGAAAAAACATCAATCGAAAAAACGTTCAATCCAGAGACTTTATCTAACGCGAAACTTATTTTTTTCTTCATCGCCATATTGAAATTAAAATGTCAATAGAAAAAACGTCAATCGAAAAAACGTCAGTAGAAAAAACGTCAATAGAAAAAACGTTCAATCCACAGACTTAATCTAACGCGAAACTTATTTTTTTCTTCATCAGGTGTCGCTGGATTCGCGAGTACGTGAGATCGTCAACAGAAATATGGTCGAGCCAACGCCCCATACCTTTGACGAGGCACAATTGCAGATCTACACGCTGATGCACAGAGATTCCTATCCGCGTTTCGTTAACAGTGAGCTATATCGTAAAGTCGCAAGATTGAGTAGCGATCCGCCAAGTCCAACGAATGGTGAACAACAGCAGCAGCAGCAGTCCCAACAAATAGAACAGCAGCAACAACACACGAGCTCAACCGGAAAAACCAAATCGAAACGATCGACCACGTAATGCGTGATCGACGTTAAGTTAAATATTTTCAAATATCATTTATCCGCAAATATAATCGCGTGTTGATTTTTTCATGACAAGAAAAAGTTGCGAGGCTCCATATTTGCTTCCCTTCTTATCGTCATTACCGATTCCAATGAAATTTGAAGAAAATTTTGAATAGGAACAAAATGCAATCTCAATTAATCTTCGTACGATGATGAGTCTCATCGTGTCGAGAAAATGGAGAAAATGCGTCGCGAAAAATGGCGCTCATGGCGTCTTACCGATCATCCCCAAAGTGTGACCTCTCTTTGACATTCGCAGGGGTGAAAAAATTGCGTAATACTCGCGAGATAAAAAAAGAATGAGAGAGAGAGAGAGAAAGCGGAGAAATACGCACACGGACAAAGAGTTAACTAATATTGAGTTTACATGCTCGTTATCTCGATTGATTATAATAATGGGCAATGGCTCGTCGACTGAACAAAAGTGACTTTTGCCGCACACGGGGCCAGTAAACACGTTTTTAAAAACGTTTCAGCGAAAATATTACAAAAATAAAACAAAAAATAAAACATAAATGGGGTAATAGTTATCGAGAGAAGATACTGTGACGCGACATACACGTGCAATGTGACACTTAAGTGTATTACTTTATGTATACTTGTAAATCGAAAACTCACGAGAGACAAGAAAAAATTTAAAAAATAAAAGTCACACGCTGAACTCACAAAAAATAATAAATGCCACACCGGTGAAAGCTTGAACGCACATTGGAGGTGTAAATTAATTCATTAAGACGAGGAAAAAAAAAAGTATTATAAAAAAAAAAAAAATGAAATATACAAACCGAACATTTCATATATGACGAGTGAGAATCGGTTCGTCGCGAGTTTGGTTGAGAAAAGTGGCTCGATCGAAACCATTTTTTTTTTTTTTTTTCCGTACAACAGAGAATAATCGTCGTCGATGGATTTTTCATGACAACGTTTGCCACGCGGAAGGGGAAAAAAATGTGCTCTCGAGGCTTTTAACAAGAACAAACGATTATACGTTTCATCGCTCTTTTTTCCCAACGTCGTTGTATTCGTTTTGAAAAAACGAACGTGCATCGATGATCCTGGCCAATCGTGTGTATTCTGGCGTTATTGCAAATTTGCTGAGAGATCGCTGGAGAGAGGGAGAGTTAACGAGAGCGGAAGAGATGTAGTCCAGGCACCACAGAGGACCTCTCTGTTATCAATCTCGATGTCGCCTCGGTAACTTTGTTTTATTTACGCTCGTTACGATCTCTAGAACATGGTCCAAAATGCCAAAATACCAAAAAATCTCCAGGCTTTGTTTATACATTTTTCTAAACAATATTTTTACTATTATTTAAACATGTAGTGAATATATTCATTTTTCAAGATCGCCTAATTTTTCATCAAATATTTGGCCAATTTAGGGAAGAAAAAGCTCGATGTTGCCTCGGTCACTTTGTTTTATTTACGTTCGTTACGATCTCTAGAACATGGTAATTCATGTTCCAAAATGCCAAAATACCAAAAAATCTTCAGGTTTTCTTGATGCATTTTTTTAAACAATATTTTTACTATTGTTTAAACATATAGTGAATATATTCATTTTTCAAGATCGCCTAATTTTTCATCAAATATTTGGCCAATTTAGGGAAGAAAAAGCTCGATGTTGCCTCGATAACTTTATTTTATTTACGTTCGTCACGATCTCTAGAACATGAATTACCATACCAAAAAATCTTCAGGTTTTGTTTATCCATTTTTTTAAACAATATTTTTACTATTGTTTAAACATATAGTGAATATATTCATTTTTCAAGATTGCCTAATTTTTCATCAAATATTTGGCCAATTTAGGGAAGAAAAAGCTCGATGTTGCCTCGATAACTTTATTTTATTTACGTTCGTCACGATCTCTAGAACATGAATTACCATACCAAAAAATCTTCAGGTTTTGTTTATGCATTTTTTTAAACAATATTTTTACTATTGTTTAAACATATAGTGAATATATTCATTTTTCAAGATCGCCTAATTTTTCATCAAATATTTGGCCCCGATAACTTTATTTTATTTATGTTCGTCACGAACATGAATTACCATACCAAAAAATCTTCAGGTTTTCTTTATGCATTTTTTTAAACAATATTTTTACTATTGTTTAAACATATAGTGAATATTGTTTTTTTTTTCACTTGGTTGGGCATCGCGCATAAAAAAAATACGTGTAATGTTCCAGCTGGAACAGTATTCGAAAAAATTGGCAGACTTGCCAATTGCACGAAAGAAGAAAGAACATAATTTTTGACACAATGCATGCATTTTCTTACTATGAAATTTTTATTGCTGTTAGAAACTTCGAGGAATCCATGACTGGTCATTTTTTGAATGAGGAAAAAAGAGGGAGCGGAGGATGGATCGATGCCACTGAACTCGCCCGATTCTCTTCGTTGTTTAAGAAAAAAACAAAAGGGAGGAAAAAAATAAGGCCTAAGAGTCTCGAATAAATTTTCCGAGAACGCTGTGAAATTCGCGGGCACGGATTCGACGCGTATTTTTGACGTTTTATTCAATTGTAATAATAAACGAGATAGGTGGTCGAATTCCCGCGAAATTGAAAATGGCCAAGAAAGAAAGAGGATGAAAAAAAAAAAAAAACAAACACAAAAAATTAAGCGAGGCAAAAGCTGAAAAAGTTGCGAATACGCCAAAAACAACTCGTGGCAGTGAGTCACGAAATCTGACTACTGCCCCTGTAGATATAGATAGATATAATAACGTGCGCGGTTCATTGACACATGTGAAAAGTGAAAAAAAAAAGAACGCGAAGATTTTCCATCCCTGCTGAAAAAAACCGATAGAGTTTCCTCGATTAAAGAGTCTCGTTAAATTCATATTACATTTAATAATATTTTTCATCCACACCTCTCTCTCTCTAATCGTTTCACGTCGGAATTTTTCAACGCGGGGAATATCGCACGCTTACTTATATATTATATACATATATATTGTATAATGTATATATATATATATATATATATATATATATATATATTATATAATAATATAATTATGGATACATTACATATATATATATATATATATATATATATATATATACAAAGCAGAGATGGGCAAACTTTTATTCAAATCATTATTCGTATAGAATTGTTAAGGAATTATCGATAATTGAGATTAAAAAAAAAAAGCTATCAAGATTACATACGTATTTATTGCAAATAAAAAATCCATTTTAATAATTCCACGCGTGGATGGAATAAAATGTGAAAACAAAAAAAAAATAAAAGCCTTTTCTTTTTCATCCACGTGTCCGATTAATTGCGATGTTAATTGCCTGTTATTTATTTAATTAAATTACTATTTTCGTTGCTCGAATGCCCATCTGTGATAGAAAAAATGTACGCGACACTACACACGATGCAAAAGCTAAACGAAAAAAAAAATTAAAAAAAACGAGCAAGACAAAACAAAAAAAAAAAAATAAGACGAAACATGAAAATATTCACACGAGATTATGGACACGAAATATCGACAAGATTATCCATTGATGAGGCAGAAATATGATAAAATTGATAAACATACCAAATAACAAACAATCGCATGAATATTAAAAATTATTAATAAACATGAAACTGTAACAAAGTTCAACAAAGTGGCGCAGGGTACGAATCGCTTTTCACGATATTACAACTCTTCGATTCTCACTATATAATTATGATTATATATATATATATAAAGAGAAAGAGAGCAGGAGAGAGAAAAGGAAAGAAATATCAATCTCGTAATGCCGCGTTGAAAATTAGTTCGCGAGATCGATGGCGGGGGAAAAAGTGGACTAGCTTAATTGGGATTGAAAAAAAATGTATTATAGCAGAAACAAAAAGGATTAGAAAGAAACGCACGAATTTGAAAGAAAAAATAAATAAAAATATCTGACATACTTGAGGAAGAAAAAAATCGTACAATTCATTGGGGTATAAAATTTCATTTCCATATTGAACTCTGGTCACTGATCAAATTTACTCATTTCATTGAAGTAAAAATAAAAGAGGAGAAAAGTTGGGTGCGCGAGCTGAGATACGACAAGTCGAGAGGCACAATTTTTTTTTTTTTTCTCGATACTTTTGATCAAGTTGGTTTGAAAAAAGAGGGGTGGGGGGGGGGGGGGGGACAGTAAATAACAAAGAAAAGGAAGAAAATACTAGAGAGTCTTCGATAAATAAATGCACAATTTTTCTCAACTTTCAATCCCAACGTTTCTTTGATTATTTATTGACCTTATTCGTATATGTTAACGTCTAAAAAATAAATCCGCAAACTTAGCCACTTGATGATTTTTTGAGAAGACTTGTCCCGGCAAAACTTTCCGAATGAGGAAATCTCAGTGAAAATTGCCATTGTGATATTTTTGTGGAATTGAAGAAAAAAATAAATAAAAAAATTAGGGTCAACCTATTCAGTAAATAAAGGAATTGTGTATTCGAAATTTGCAAAGAGAACGCTTAAGAATCAGCCCCAGTGAATGAGCCTCCGTGTTAAAATCAATATATATACTTTGCATGCAAATAACTATAGATATACATCGCGTTCATTAATTGGGTCATGTTCATTAATTGGTGAGGTTAACCTACGCTTTTTGTCAGGTCAAAAAATCAAGTCGATAAATCTTTCTCATATTTCTCCACGCTAAATGCTCGTTTATAATTCGATTATTTTGTTAATATATTTTTTATCATCACACATATAAAAAAAAACTTAAATTTTGTCTCACCTCGGTAAATTAGAACTTTTTTTTTTTTGCTCGATGTGTGTCGCAGCTTTGACTGACAGAAACGATATTTTTTGTATAAATAATGTACTTTTCGCAGAAAGGCACTAAATGTATTACATAAATATTTCTGTACTCTCATTGCACTAAGGTACGTATCTATCCACGTTGATTTCTCATTTATTTATTTGCCTCTTAAATCTTGCATTTTTTTTCTCATCAATATTACCTCCACTTTTCAATTCGCGAAATTTTTATTTTATTATTTTTTCTTTTGTTTTTTTTTTTAATTCTCCATTGGGAAATCCAATTGCGATTCGTACCCTGTGGACGAGAACTAATTACGAGCTGCTCGAAATCTTTTTGCTAAATCTCAGTCGAACGAAATTCAAGGGAGGATGGCAGGGGTTGAAAAAAGAAAAAGAGTGCGTGATGAGAAAATAATTGCGAGTGAGAGAGTGTCATGTGCACATCTGCAATAAATGCCTACAGGTATATTAATATATACATAATGGCCGTGGTATTAATAAAACTTCGAGGTTGTTGGGCCCTCGACCGTCCACCCACGCCAGTGAGAAAAAAAAAACTGCGAAAATTTCTGGGGGAAAAAAAAAAAAAATATAGAAATCGAAATAATGAATAATAAATAAATGATGTACTGACGAGTCGCGACGAATGAAACTTTCCGTACGTGCTGTTAACTCTCATTAAAAAAAAAAAAAACTAAAAAAAGGCTGATAATAATTCCTCCATTTCGCCTCCGAATGTCCTCCGTATCATGGAAACTCGATATTAGGACAGCGTATAGTTATATAGAACTTTCGCTCTTTATCATCGTCACAAACAATCGTCGATTCGTCGAGATACTTTTTTTTTTGGTCATTACTCATCGAAAAGCACTCTGACAAATTGTAACACAAAAAAAAAAAAAAAAGCAAAGAATGAAACAGAAAGATACTATTTAATATTATAGTCGCGAGAGACAATGCTCGATCGGGCATTTGAATTTATTATGACTAATATATAAAGAAATTGGTGAATTTGAAAAAAAGAAAAAAATAATTATAAGCCATCTATCGCATTATAAATAAATTTATAAATAATCAATATATACAAATAAAAATATATATATAAATATACATATATGACGATAAGGATCTGTATATGTATATATTATATGAAATTACGTTTTTCTGTGTATGCACGTGTAAATATATGTATGTACACGTGTTTGTTACGAATGCGTGTATACGTGTGTATACATATTATTTCTGAAGGTATATATGTATAAATAATATAATGCGTATATTATATCGATGATATAGGTGGTATACGGGTAAGTGGGCCATCAAAAGCGCCTACACACTTTTTTCAGTGAGAATAGCGTAAAGAACTAAAAAACAAACAAACAAACAAACAAAAAGTAATTAAACAAACAGAAAAAAACAGAAACAAAAACCACATAACGTCTAATGGTGTAATAAAATAAGCTCACATGCTCTGTTGAAAAAAAAAGCTCACACACGCAACATTCATTACTATATTATTATTATTAAAGATTATTCAAAGTTACCAGTCATCGTGTCTCGTATGTGTAACAATGAAAATAGGAATAAATAAAAATAAAACGCCGAAGGAAAAAAATATATAAAAGAGCTTTTTTTTTAAAAAAATAAAAGAGCTTTCGGTCGTCAGCTTTCAAATAATCTCAAAATCGTACGATATATGTAGAATTTAATAGCAAAAGATTGTTTTTTTTTTTATATTATATGAAACAAGAGAATGCATTGCGTGTCATAAAGTGGATAATCAATCTCGAATGAGAAAACATAATATTAAATATAAATATATATGGGGCACAAAAAAAAACTCGTGATCGAAAGTGGCGGCCAAAAGTGTCATTTTTTTTTTTTTCAATTTCAACGTTGTACTGAAAAATTGACGATTTTTTTCTAATCCCTTCGTATCAGGCAATTATTTCGATTGGAAAAAAAAAAACTTTTCTTAATAAATTGATAAATTATGTGCGTCGAATTAGAATAACAAAAAGTGTTAAGTTAATGGACTAATCTGGAATAAAATATTTGACTGAAATAAACATCATTTTTTATTTAGAAAAAAAAAAAAAAAAACGAGATAGAGACGGAAAACAAACAAGAGAGATAAAAAAAAAATCAGATAAGACTAATGCCGTCCCATCTGACAGATCGTTGGGACATAGACGGGACGGTAGCCGACCATCTCTTGATGATTAATCATTTGATAAATAATAAATAAAAGTTAAAAAAAAAAAAAAGATGAAGCTAACGGTGCGTACGCTGCAGGAATTGATACAATCGAGTTAAATGGGTGACGTGTGTATAGTAGAAATGATTGATCGACTCATATTCATAAGTTTTTCGAGACGTGAGAAAAAAATAATCTCCAGGTTCGGAAAATTATAAATATTGCGTCATATATATATATATATATATATATATATACATATATATATATACATATATATATATATATATATATATATATATATATATATATAATGTGTAATAATGTAAGTTAATGAAATGCATATGTATAGATCAATTAAAAGATCGGATTCATCGAGAACTGAGGAAGAAAAAATTATCGATATGTTTAATAGAACACGTACGAGAATTTACAGTCAAAAATTTTTGAACAATTAATTAACTCTTTCAGCGAAATTCATAAAAGTTAATTTTGTCAATGAATTCACACAAATTACACTAACATTTGAGCTATTTTTCGGTAAGTAAGCCACTTTTTCCTTAACTCTCAGAATTTACCGATTTGGACTATTGGTTTTGATTTTTTTTTTTCAGATTTTTCAATCCATCAATTGCTCAATTGTATTTTTTTCAGTTTATGGATCTTGCAAAAATCGAGTCACAGAAAAAAGTACCGCGAAAAAGAACAATTTTATTCTGCCATTTTCCAAGTGACTTACCTTTTTCAAAATATATAATCGTAAAAAAAAAAAAAAACATCATACAACTAAATCGGGAATGGATTGAAAAATCGAAAATAATCTCTTCAATAGTTCTACAAGCCAGAAATTTTTTCGAGATTATGAAAAATATGTATAAGAGATTTGGGGAAATAGTGGCTGATCTGACGAAAAATTCTTCACAGCTCTCATAAATCGTTCTTTATTCCGTTTTGTACCGTAAAGTACGACCGAACGATGATCGTTGGAGAAGTATAAAAAATAAAGAAAAAAAAATAAAACAACAACAACAACAAAAACAGACGGGAACACCTAACTCTAATTCTTAGTCATTATTGAGAGGAAGAAGAGAAAACAAAATAACTGAATTTAATTATTCGATAAAGTACCGTGCAGTTAATATAAATAAATTAAACGACCTTTGTAAGTGATAACGTTGCACGCGGTATGCAAATAATTCGAATTACGATAAGATGAATGAGAACAATTAAAAAAAAGAAAAGAAAAACAAAAAAAGATATCTATACTGAGGAAAGAAGCAGCACACAGCAGCCATTAAATAAATTACATATAAATATACATTACATTATAAATTATAAATATATATAAATTATATATATATATATATATATACACCTGTATGCGTAATGAAAAATCTCCATCTACATTTGTATTTATTTGTAACATTTTTCACGCAAAACTCTTTAATTTTTGGCACGAGGCAATCGTATATATGATCGATCGACACCGATTGATCGTTATCAAATCTCGTGGAAAAAATCCACATTAATCGTATATAGATATGAATGTATTATAAACAGAATAAAAATTAAAAAAAACCCATCACGAGAACCGATAAAAATTGTATCTCCCATAAATAATGAAAATAAATTATAAACTTAAGCGTTAAGATCAATGCGTATTATTAGCTGAGGTGTGTCACTTCTATATAAAATAATATAATTACCAAACCAAAAGGAAACAAAAAATTATGTAATTACAGAGTAAAGTTGAACTATGACATGGGAAAAATAATTTTTTATCGCTCCCTCTCCTTCGATTATATTTCATTTATTCATTAAAAAATTCGTCGAATGAAAATTAAGTTCAAAGGTGAGCGGAATCTGTTATATCGACAAACCTTGTGCATGCCTTAAACGACCCAAAAGTGTCGACGTAACTGGTAGATGGCGGGTCAAACTATTTTTCCGACTATACAAAAATGACTGGGAAAAATATCTTATGGTCGGCAAAATAGAAATCATATTAAGGTTTGCGCGGAATTAGTTCCCAAAACTAAGTAGTAATCGATATAATTATTTGCCTATAATTTGAAATATATTATTAATAATAATAATAATAAAAATAATAACAAAAATAACCATAATAATAATCACCACAACACGAAATGAAAGGAAAATTGAAATTGACGTAATTTTTCGTCTTCATACAAATAAATTGACCATCGTCTTGTGTCAATCGACCTCCTTCATAATTTTTTTTACGAATATAGCATTTCTCATGAAAACCTCTGTCTGTATATCGGCTCTGTTCGTAACCGTAACCGGTAAGCCATAACCGTGTATCCATTCCCAGGGCGAACCGCACACGGGCGAACCACGGTGTGAAATTCGATGCGATATATCGAGGATGGGAGAATTCGAAGGATCGCCCTCTTCGAAGCAACGAGATGAAGAATATTCTCTCATGTATCCATGTGTGTATATGTGTATATGTATATATATATGACACATTGATTTGCGAGAGGAAAGACCTGCCCTCTCTTCACTCTCTTACACCTCTCTTCGTTGATGCAGATAGAGCGAATAATCCATCTCTCAAATGTATTGTACAATATATTACATTCAAAGTGCAAAAAAGGCAAGAAAAACGTGAACATTTTTTTTTTTTTTTTTTTGATTTTTTTTCTTTCGTTTTTTCCGTGACCTTTATACCTTTTTTCGTGGTTTGACAACACATTTTTTAATTACGACAAAAATTCGGTGGGTAATCGTTGATTAGAGGAAAATGGCCAATCGGCGAAGATATTATACATAGTTGAGAAAATAAAAAAAAATCATCATTTTGGGAAACTCTGAAAAAACGTAAAAAAAAAAAAAAAAAGCAAGCTTTATTTTTTGAATGTGCAAAAATAAAGAGAAGCTCTACAATTCTAATGTATCCCAAATTTCAAACAAATTCATAAAGTTCATTAAATCAATTTAATTCCAGTTGAATATATAAATTATTTCTAAATTTTATTGGCAAACTTTACTTAGCTTTTTTTCGTCTTGTACAGGCGCCTTGTATGCTTACATAGTCTGATACGACAGCCAAAAAACATAAAGACTGTTTATGGCGTCTGTAGATTATTGAAGCAAAATGAAACAAACAAAAAAATAATCGTTCAACAGAAGGGTCAAATCTCATATTAAAGTTCAAAAGCGACAGAGCAGTATAGACAAATATCTTGAAAGTCAATTTTATTCTATTAACTCATAACTTTGATTTATTTCAAAGTTCAAAGGTTACATTTTTTTTTAAATTTCGTTATGCGTTGTCTTCATATCTATTTTTTCCAAGCTTCAATGCTTTGGCCAACGCATTAACGCTGATCAAAACCGCACTGATCACAGGTGATTCTGATTAGGTCTTAACTACCGCCCTCGCTGCTGCCCTTGCTACTGCTACCCTTGCTGCTGCTGCCCTTGCTGCTGCTGCCCTTGCTGCTGCTGCCCTTGCTGCTGCTGCCCTTGCTGCTGCTACCCTTGCTGCTGCTGCCCTTGCTGCTGCTGCCCTCGCTGCTGCTGCCGCCTGGCTGCTGCTCTTGCTGCTATCCCTTGTGCTGCTCTGTCTTCAAGTCGATATCGCCCTTCGATTTCTTGTACGGGTACCGGTAATGCATTTGGTGGACTTTGGGGCTGTCTTGCCGATTCTTTCGGCAGTCCAGCATTATTCGCTTTCTCCCACTGTTTTTTAGCGTCTCCCGGAAAAATTCGGGGTTCCCTTATCGTCTGCAAGCGGTCGGAATTCAGCCTTTCCGTTTCCATAGCTGGATGAGCCACGGCAATTGTCACCAGAATTGCCACCAGTATGAAAAACACAACGTACGACTTCATGGTAGATATTTTTTGTTGCTGCTTTAATCTGTAATAATGTTTATGTAAATGATTCTTATATTTGTTTAATGATTGAAAAAATTTTTTACAAAACATAAATCATTATTATTATTATTATTTATTTTCAATAGGATTTTTTTAAATAATTTTTTTCATATTTTTTGTATGGTTCTACTTTTTTGCGAATCTCGTTTGCGAAAGAAGGGCTCTGGCAAACTAATCTATAGGGTGTCTCAGTTATTTTGGCTGAACTTGGTCTGTTCAGGGTAATACTCAGGATTTTTTGGATTTTTTCATAAGATGAATTGTAAGCTTGAAATAAATATATTGTATAAGGCGGGAGTAAAAAAATGTCGAATGTAACATAACGGTGAAGTTTCAAACGTTTCATATTTGAAACGACTCTTGGAGCTCTTGGCTCGGGTCAAAAAAAAAAGGACGTGATAGGAACGACAGGACACGATATTGGAATAGTTAATTTTTATTAAATCTATAAATGGAAATTTTGTTGTCCACAGCAAAGACGATTATTGGAAAAGGATATCCACATTTTAGAATGAAAAAAAAAAATCATATCGATAAATCGTTCGGTGATTGATCGTTTCGATGAATTTTCGGAGGCGATTTAAGGTTATCACGGTTTTTATTTTCATTTTTTCTATCATTCAGAGATTTTTGTTCCCTTCAACAGAGTCACTTATAGGGAAAAGACATCTCGTTTTTATTATTAAAAAAAAAAAAAAAAAATTATGACAATAAAGTCCATCCGGAAGTCAATCGTTTAACTGCATTCCTAATGGCTGTCAAGGATTACGTTCGTCTTTGCGTTTGAATTTTTTTTAATGACAGTCATAACTTGAGTTTATCTCTGTGAAACAATCCGGACTTCCGGACGGTTTATCAACATGAATGTTTTTTTTTAAATATTTTACATGCAAGTATCGTCTCTCTGTAACCGTCTTTGTTGCAGAGAAAAAAATTCTTTTCGTATAAAAAAATAAATAAAAACGTTGTGACAATCATGAACTTGTTCGTAACAGTTTTCCTTTTTTTCGATCAATACGAGAATTTTATTTTCTGCAACGAAGCTAGCTATACATAGGGAAAAAAAAATCTCAATTTTATTATAAATTTTTTTTTATGGAAATGAAGTGTTCAGAAGTCGATTATTTCATGGATTTCTTGCTGACGAACTGAGGTTATGACTGTGTTAAAAAAAAACCCAAACCCAAAGACGACGTAACCCTGGATGACTCCCAGAAATGGACTCAAACGATTCACTTCCGGACAGTTTATCAGCATGAAACTTTGTTCAGAATAAAATTGGGACTCATTTTCTCGATAATGGGCCTTTTTATTGCAGGGAATAAAATTCTTTAAACGATGGAAAACAAAAAATAATAGCCGTTATCTGAAACTTTCAAAGAAGTTCCGGTAAAAAAAATATATAAATGAAAAATAATTTCATCATCATTGTATTATGACGGAAACACACAAGCCAAATTTCTACCGATCAGGTAACCCTCTCACAATCAGTTGATATTGCGCAGTGGAATGAGAATACACAAAGTAATTTTGGACCAAATATTCGGGAAAAAAAAATATGAATATTATCTTGAAAACAAAATAATTCATGATAAAATATCTCTTATCTAAAAGCAAACGATCTGCGATGTCCTTGCCGTGCATTTTTTGCGATGTTTGCTTAAAACTAGTGTTTGGTTGAATGTTGTATTACATTTGTTCGAAGGCAATGATTATCAATCTACTTTTTGAAAATATTTTACGACCAAGTTATCTGGTCGATCAATTATTTTTGCTGAATATATTTAGTCGAATTTTTTTTGAGCCATAAACAATTTTGCTCCCGGTATTTAGACATCGAAATCAGTAGAGTAGCTTGCAGTTTAAATGATTTTGAGCATCATAAATTTGTAAGCATTCCCCGGCTTTTTCACTAGGAATGCAAGAGAGCAAAATCATAATTGTATAAAAATCATTAGATTGAAAAAATTGAAAAAAAAGTATTCCAGTTGGTTGGCAACCAAAATAATATTTTTGACTATATTTTTCTATCATTACGAAAATTTCATTCCCTCTCATAAAGCCGATTACAGGGAAAAAACATTTCAATTTTACTATCAAAAAAATAACGTGACGATAAATCGTCCGGAAGTCGATCGTTTCAGATAATTTCTGAAGGCAACATGAAATTCAAGGATGCCACGGGTTTTTTTTTTTTTATCATTTACACTATTTTATTCCCTGCAATAAAGCTGGTTATCGGGAAAATGTGTTTCGATTTTATTACAAAAAAAAGTTTCACGGTGACAAACTGTCCGGAAGTCGATCGTTTCAAATAATTCCTGAAGGCAACGTGGTCACGATTTTTATTTTTTCAAGGTTCAAGGTGGTCACGATTTTTATTTTTTTCTATCATTTAGAGAATATTGTTGCCTGCAGCAAAGCCAGTTATCGGGAAAATAAGTATCGATTTTATTAGAAAAAAAAAGCCGAACGGTGATAAACCAACCGGAAGTCGATCGTTTCAGTGCATTGCTGTGCACGAAATGAGTGTATAAGCCCAGACGGGCTTATACACTCGTTTTTGCGTTTCAATTTTTTTTTAACATGGTGACAGCTGTAACCTCAGTTTATCTTAGGGACATCAGTGAAACGATCGACTTCTGTCCACTTTATTTTTATTTTAAAAAAATTTATAATAAAATTGAGACATTTTATTCCGTTAATCGGCTTTTTTGTAAGAAACGCAATTCTCTAAATAATAGGAAAAAAAAAATGAAAACCATGACATCCTTGAATCAAATATCGCTCCCGAAATTCCTCACAACGATTGACTTCCGGACGGTTCATCGTCATAAAATTTTCGTTATAATAAAATTAATACTTATTTTTTCCTTGTAGCTTCATTGCGGGGAACAAAATTCTCGTATTGATCGAGAAAAAAATAAAAACTGTTTGATTAGAAAAAGAAGCCGAACGGCGATAAACCAACCGGAAGTCGATCGTTTCAGTGCATTGCTTGTCTGGGCTTATACACTCGTTTTTGCGTTTCAATTTTTTTTAACATGGTGACAGCTGTAACCTCAGTTTATCTCAGGGACATCAGTGAAACGATCGACTTCTGTCCACTTTATTTTTATTTAAAAAAAAATTATTACAAAATTGAGATATTTTTGCATGCATTCAGCATTCTGTCACTGTGTGCTCCAGCTAATTGTATTTATCCAGTGTCGTGCATACGCAATTGTAGCCCCTAGTATAAGTGAATACTCCTCTCTCCCTCTCTCTCTCTCTCTTTTTTTTTTACACGACCCCCGTGAGTACAAAGTATGAACACGTTAAAAACACTACCTTGCCATGAAACATTATCTCCAGCATATACATATATACATATATCGTGGTAATAAAAGCGCACCTGCGTGTTAAGTTCAAAACACAAAAGTATTTTATCTAATTTTTTGATTAAATAAGTAATAATATATGTATATATATATATATATATATATATATATATAACGTACGAGGAACAATAAATGTTTATGTATGCAGTGTTATAATCGTATACTTTGCAGTGAAATCTTTTCACGATGCAAAATGAAATTCTTTTTTTTTTCGCAACGATGCCTCATGCAATCCGTACGATAAAATGCTTCGTACATCTGATATTTGTTTTGCTCTTCATATATATATATATATATATATATATATATATATGTGTGCATGTGTGTGTGTATGGGGCATTCCCAGCTAAATCGACAGGACCCTGAAAATTTGTTTTTTTTTTCTTTCTCCCTTTTCGAATATTGCTTACAATATGAAGAATCCACATAAATTTAAAAAAAATATTTTCAAATCGGTTTAGTCTTTGTCGAATAAGCTTTCATATATAAATATTCGGCTTGACGATTAAAAAAAATCGGAGTACATTTTTTCGTGAAATTTAATGTGTCCTGAGAATTACCCAAACAAATGGTTTTGATGTTTCATAAAAAATGAATTTCCTATCATATCTCAAAATTGCGGTACTTTATATGCAAGAAACGTTTTTTTTTAACAAAAAGCTGATAATAATGATCAGCATGAAATGACAAAACAACTCTTCCAATGTCAATTCTCAAACTTTTGGAATAATAATAATTTTTCTCAGATATAATATGACAAAATTACACAAAAGCGAGTTAAAAAAAAAAATCTGTATTGCTCTACGAAATAAATGATAAATAATTATAGCTGATAAATAATATTTCAATTTCTGTGAGTGCAGCCGTTATCAATTTGGCTTGGAATTCCCCATACAGAACTTTTCGTTACTGAATGTATACTGAAGACCCTCTGTGGTCCATTCGCACATCAACATATATATATATATATATATATGCATCTCTTACAGACACACAGATTGGAATGGAGAGCTCGTACGTTTATGGAGCATCGTGAATTCGTGATAAATGTCGTGAAAGCTCCTTTCGCGGGAGTGAGGCCATAGCCGATGGCCTCGCACGTTTCTCGCCATGTACCTGGCGCGTACACGCCTTTTTCGCCTCATCTCTTTATCTTTCCTTCTCTCTTTCACCCTTTCTCTCTCTCTCTTTCCCTCCCCTCTCTTTCCCTCCCCTCTCTTTTGTCTCTCTCTCTCTCTCTCTCTCTCTCTCTCTCTCTCTCTCTCTCTCTCTCTCTCTCTCTCTCTCTCTCTCTCTCTCTCTCTCTCTCTCTCTCTCTCTCTCTCTCTCTCTCTCTCTCTCCCTCTCTCTCTCTCTCTCTCTCTCTCTCTCTCTCTCTCTCTCTCTCTCTCTCTCTCTCTCTCTCTCTCTCTTTCTCGCTCTCTCTCTCTCTCTCTCTCTTCTTCTCTCGTTCCTCACGTTTAATGTAACACAAACATATTTTACCCATATACAAGTTCGATATGCAGTGCATATCACCAGTATAATTAAACTCTGTGTGCTCGGCAAAAAGACTTCAGCTTGCTTTCTTTTCAATTAAAAAGCCATCGCGACGTATAAACGAGAATATGATCACAATCGTTATGACGTTAGTAAAAAAACAGAAAAAAAAAAAAAAAAACGCTAATGTAAAAAATTCTAACAGTTCCTTAAAAAATGTTGACGACACAAAGAGGTGAGGATGAAATAAATGACACGAAGACGAAGTTCCTGGGGGAATGATCGCAGGGCGGGCTCATCGCGATGAAAATTGCTGACTGCTTTTTTTCACCTCCTCTCGCGAGCTGATTCTTCACGAAGAATCAGCTCGCGAGATCCTGTAACCCTTTTTTTTTTTTTGTTCTTCAACAGCGAGAGAAGCTGCGATTATGCACCGTAATCAGGGGAGAACAGGACGCTCCAATTTTCCTTCAACTCGAGCAAGAGGGAGAGATGAGCTGGGCATGCATGCACCGCTAATTCGTTTGGCGAAAAAAAAAAACACGGTAAAAATTGCGCAATCAAGTTGGGCGCGTATGTACGGTAGGAACGGTGAGTATATATATATATATATATATATATATATATATATATATATGTACAGATATAGATATATATATATATATATATATATATATATATATATATATATGTATATATTTATATATTTATATTTATATTTATATTTATATATATATATTTATATTTATATGTGTGTGTGTATATATATATATAGGTATATAAAAGAGGAGAAATGCTGGATTTATTTAAACAGTTTTATTTGAAATTCTTGTCACTAAATATCGACAAACACGAGGAATATTTACGGGAAACAGCAAAACGGGAACAACGAGAGAATACAAAAAAAAATTCAAGCACTCTTTTTAATTTATTGAGTAAATATATAACCAAAGAATTAATGTTTCAAGTATTTACATGCTCCCAGAGCTAATAAATCATGAATTATTAATATTTTTCATCAAAGTCAGTCAATCATTGTTGAATCCGCCATATGTATTCAATAAATAGGATTTATTTATAATACATAGAAAAAAGGATATAAGTGAAAAAGCTTATCGAGGAAATTATGAAAGTTTCAATTGGAGTTATTTACATGCTCCCAGAGCTAATGAATCATTAATTATTAATATTTTTCACCAAAGTCAGTCAATCATTGTTGAATCCGCCATATGTATTCAATAAATACGATTTATTTATAATACATAGCAAACAAAAAGCATACAAAATAAACAGTCACGTTCGTATTCCATTTGTGTGGAAAACGTTGAGAGAATTGAGAGGGGCAACCACAAAAAAAAAAAAAAAAGAAAAAGAAAAAAAAACGTTCCCTTCAAATGGCAATGACGTAAAAGTTCGCCAAAGTATAAAAGGCGCGAATAGAGGTAGAAAAGAATGAGAAAAATATTTCCGAGTTCCCGAGGGGGCTCAAAAGGGTAAAGAAGATTTCTTTCGCGTCCGTTCATCGGCTGGCGAGACGAGAGAGCCAAACGAACTATAAGGGAGCGCTGTCTCATTCGCTTCTTGCGAGAGTAACAGAGAGCGAGAGAGAGAGAGAGAGAGAGAAAGGGAGAGATAGTGAGAGAGAAAGAGAGAGATTGAGAGAGAGAGAGAGAGCGAGAGAGAGAGAGAGAGAGAGAGAGAGAGAGAGAGAGAGAACGAGAGAGAGAGAGAGAGAGAGAGAGAGAGAGAATGAGAGAGAGAGAACGAGAGAGAAAGAGAGAGAGAGCGATAGAGAGAGAAAGAGAGAGGGAGAGAGAGAGAGAGAGAGAGAGAACGAGAGAGAAAGAGAGAGAGAGCGATAGAGAGAGAAAGAGAGAGGGAGAGAGAGAGAGAGAGAGAGAGAGCTCGAGTTTTTTGTTTGTCGCTTCCGTTCTTCTCCTCGAATCGGCGAGACGAGCGAATCGAGGCGCGTGACTCGCCTTCCGAATGGGATATATACCGTGCGGATGCTGTGTGCTCTCGTCGACGACACGCGTGTGCATTCTCTGCATGGGATACTGAGAGAGTCACTCTTTTACTGTGTGCTGCACGCGCGCGCGCGCGCGCGCCCGCGGTTCGATCTGCGCTCTAATGTTGCTCCTTTTTGGTATTTCTGCGTTGAATACTTGCGCTCAAGTGCTTTCGTCCTGGCAAAGCCGTTCACGTACGAAGCTCGCATTCTAAACGGTACAGGGTGGAATGATTGGAAATCTTGGAGGTGGAAAAAAAATAATTCTCGGATTTAGTAAATAAAAAAATGCATCAAGTTTTATCATGTAAAGGGGAAAATGACTGTCACGCCCCTGTACATATATATATATATAGTCAAGAGTTATTGACCACCCGGGTGTATTGACGGCCTTACTGGCGTTC